>JAODGB020006097.1:0-21846 GCA_027574905.2 Earota dentata | reverse complement strand
TTGTTCTGTTACATCAGGGCACTGATGTTCTTGACTCGCACTATCCAAACATCACGCGGCCCTTCATTAAGCCCGGTGTGGATCAGTGCAACTACCGACGGTATAGCACCGAGGGATGGCCGGGCGGCACGCCAATCTTGGAATTGGACACCAATCACATCGAGGGTGCGGCACGCAGCAAAGTATCGCGCAGCAGCAGCCCAGCATCGGCGGAAGAGTCCCTTGGTCTCAGTCGGTTCAACTCGGCGACATCCCCTGCAGCCCAAGCCGCCTCCACACATATCCATCTGTGCATCGCGCTGATAACGCTTCTCCTACTTCGATTTTACCAGCGCTAAGAAGTGTGCTCGCACGAACAGTCACAGTGCGCGTAGCCATACAGAAAAATCGTAAAAACTATAATTCGAACTGACGTTAAACTAAAAACAAAATCGAATCGAGTCAAAGTGTTGTTAAGTTAATTGTTGGAACGTGTGGGGCCCTTGCTGTGAAGCTGTGAAGATAATCAAGAGACTTGAGGACGACGTGGAATTTCGAAACAAACGTGTACAGTGTATATTTAAAAGCGTGAGCAATGGACGAGGGGAAACTCTTCAAAAGATGTTTCCGCATGCAAAGTGCAAACAGTGATACGATTTTTACAAGGACAAGGACATTGTGAAGGATTAATCGATGCAGCGGTGTGTATAGAAGGTAATTTAATAAACGTGACGGTCACACGCTGAAACTCTCATCGTTCAGCTGCGAATTTTGAGATTTTGGTTGTTGTGTCGTCATACTAGTCCGTTTCGGCGGCCCGAACGCAACTCGGGACTACATCGGAGACTGCCCGTTAAAGTAATAACCACGATACTATAATTAGTTGATTATTACGAATAATGAGGAATAATGCAAAGACAAAAAAAACGTAATAGAACCAATAAACGCCATTTTTCGCGCCGCCGTCTGGAGCTGTGATGCCAGTAGATTTATAAGGCACTTATTAACTACAAATTTAGTAAAACTATAAACTGACCGGAAGAAGAGAAAACTATTGTACATTAACTTATTCTACAATATGTATCGACTCACCTTTACTAATATTTTCCAAGCGAGAAAGAGATTTGTTCAATTTATTCATGTTTTGCGTTGTTTGCCACCCACGAGCGATTGTTTAAATGTTTAATCCGGTTTAACTGTTGTGTATTTAAGTATTTAACGAATATAGAATGCAAAAATTAAGCAACGCCGCAGACATAAAACAAAAAGACGAACCACGTTACCTATTAAATCTAAATTAAAGCCGAGCAACAAAAAAAAAAGACAGCACAAAAGCTGCAAGCGTTTTTCCGAAGCTATTTTGTAAGGGCTGTAATATCATTATATCGAAACAAAACGCGAAATAAAAACCCTCCCCCTACATTTTGGATAAAATAAAAGAGATGTGTGTAATTTGTAAATTATACAACAACGCGGACATGAATTTCACATTAACCACGTCGGGGCGCAGTGGGCGAAACAAAAAAGGGCTGCCGCCGCAGCGAAATGAGCGGCGCGGAAAGCGTGGAGAAAGCCCAGCGAGTGAAACGTCACGCTGGCAAGCGGGAGGAAAAATTAAATGTGAATTTCATGTTCGGCGCGGCCGCATTGTATAATAATGTAAAATCGCTCTCCCCCCATTTGTGTATAAAGTATTTATAGGTCTCGAGACTGGTGCTATATAAGTTTAAATAATTCATTTCCCTTTCGTGTACGATCCGAATCGTTTTTCCACCGGCCCCGGCGTTTCTTTCACTTATATTCGGTAAATCAGGGGCGCGAGTGCGCCGTAGTACTTTGTTACGTCTCCATAATTGTTCCGCATATTTCTATCATGCATGAGACTCGCCGTGCACCACTCAACTCTATTTCCCCCGATTTCTGCGCTGTATTTTGTATTATGACGTTTTCCTCCCTTTCGTGTTGTTTGATTATACATACTCACAATCAGCATTTATGTACTGTATATTTGAACGACTACTAATGTATAATGCAATTATTTATTTAACTAATTGTTAGCGAAAAATGATGCAAACGATATAAATGCGAAGTAAAATGTGGCAGAACAAATGATGAATAATACTAAAGAAGAAAAGAAAAAACTAAATTAAAACATAACTAGCGCATTGGATGATAAATGAAACAAAGAACTATATGAAGAATACGATGATGATTGAGTATATAAATTGAATATAAATCTTGTACAGTGTAGATATCTCTTGTGTAATATATTTTATAAAATAAATATCGGTAAACATCTAGAAAAAAATATAAATTTGGTATTTTATTGATTAGGATCATCATGATGTGTAAATCATCTGTTCCACAGGAAATCCCTTTCAGATCATCATCTAATTCATGTGGGGAAGACATGATTCTCCACTGCAATCTGCGTGATTTATAATAAATCCCTTTGATTTCGTATTTTTCTGCCTACCCTTTTAATCCCACTCAAAGCCCGGTAATATGTCGCCGGCGCGTTCTCCCCTTTGACACGAAACATCTGCAAGTAAGCAAAACGCGGCGCGCCGCACACGAATGCTTAACGTGCGATTTCTGCGCCTGGGTTGCGCCTCCGGGTCGAAGGCGAAGGCTGAAGTCGAAGTCGGGTAGCTCTTCCCCGTCTTGAGGCTCGGGGCCTCCTTAATGGCAGCGATAACAAGCGCGCCGAAGACAAAACACGTAATGTACGCGCCCGCGCGAATAAAGATCGAGGCGGCGCGATAGACGCGCGAATGTAGATTAGCTTATCTCGCATCTGGTGCCGCGCTACCACACACGAATTTAATCAAGAGAGCCCCGCGCGCGCACACGGCGGTTGGAGCCACCGCCGCCGCGGCGGAATCGTGCGCCTTGCACAGTGCAGGAGAGTTGTGCGAAGGCGGGCGAATTGGATGCGTGAGACCGAGATAAGGTAGCTTACAAGGAAGGCGCTTCGAAATGAATGTACGGAAAAGCTTGTTCGCTGAGCATCGGTGTCTTGTGCCACGTTTCTGTTACATCGCGACGATTGAAGTAACGAAGTAACGACACAACACGGTAAGGCACAAATACGGGCGCGTAACGAGCCATCGAGGAGGAGAAGAGCAGTGGAAGCAACACAAAAAAAAGACGGCACCCGGGTACGGGAATGTACAAGACGACAAAACGTAGAAGCAGGACGAGGTGTGGGGAATACCTACATACGTGTGTAGTTACAGTAACAAATACACGGAATTCGCGACGAGTTCTTGAAACGAGTTGCAAGGAGGTGGAGGCTTAAAAAAAGGAACAACCTGCCTTGTATAAAGAATAAATTGGTGCGCTTTTTTTACTCTGGATAGTTATACATTTTGCTGCAAAATTTCATACATTTTCCAGAAATATGAAACGTCTTAGAGATTGACTGGATGACATTTGCAGACATGAGGGTGGGGATCCAAACAAAGAGCCCAGAATGTCTCATTGAGTTTGCCTTGCATTTCCCTGCACTTGTCAATCTCCTCTTTGACATTTCCCCGCATGTCCGTTGCAATTTCGCTTCATATTCAATTCCTCCAAGCTCGATAATAACTGTGCAAACTACACAAACGTCGCACAAACGAGCCCAGCACAGCGCTAACAAGAAAAGCAAGAACTTCCGGTGTTTAAACACGAGGAAAATGCGAAAGTACACAGCAACGAGCTGCAGATGCAAACAGAGGAATTAAATTCTTGTTGCAAATCCGATAAAAGACCTGTTTCAACCAGCTTTATAAAATCAGGGGGGTAAATATAAATGACGTTTGCATCTACCCTCGTCATTGCGCGCTATACTTTTTGCTTCTTGCTGCGACGGAGGTGAAGTACAGACTTAGATGATGACGATGACACGCGCAAAATGAGGGAAGATGCCAAACCAAGCGTCATCATTTGAACGGTGAGGGGGCTGAATGAAGTCTTCTTCTCTGTGTCCCAGGGCAGGGTGTTGGACGACGCGCCGGTGTATGCAGAATTTAAGCTCGAGGGGTGGAAATTGCAATTCGGCAAAATTCGAAAAGTGCACGTCGCAATCAGGTGCGCGTCGACTTATGCCTAGGCTGCCAGTTTTCAAACTGAGCTTCTTTGCAGTCTTTCAATTTCGACTCACTTTGCTGGAGGGGGTGCATCCCCCGTCCCGACTTCATTTAATTTAATTCCGCAATTTAACTTTTAAGTTTAACGTTGTACCTTTTACGCGTCTCACGTTTCAACCGTTCGCTGAAGAGTCTGCGTTTATCCTCGAGGCTTCTTTTCATAATTTTCCTGCTTTAATTGTGATTTTAACTTTTTCCCAGCCCACTCTTTTGGTGATTCGTTTTTATTATTTCTTATTATTTCATTTCCTTTTTGCCATCTCCTTCGTTCTTTGCTTCTCCATTCAGAAACGTTGATTTTAATTAAATTTATAAAAGTGTTAGCCTCTTAAAAATTCCTGCGTGCTGCCTGGAATCCTTCAGTTTTCCCTCTTCGTCCGTGTCGTATTCGTGACGGTTTATTTTGAAGTTGTGTCAAGTTGACTTTTAGAGGGTGGTTTCAAGTAAATTTGCGACAATATTTATCCGTCGAGGCGCATTTCGGGGGTTTTCTGCTGATTGATATGTGGTGAAAGCTCCATTTTTTACGAAATCTTCGGTGCGTGAAAAAAGATGTTAAAAATGTGAAAAGTGTTCGCCACGCTATACGACGCCTTAAAAAAAATTCCATCGAACGCTAACGTCGGAAAACCATTTCGAAGATTATTTCTTTATTGACAAATTATAAGGATTCGACTTTTCCGGAGCCTTTACAGTCTTTACACGTTCAGGGTGTCCTCAAATATTCTACAGGGCACTTTAATAATCCACGTTGCAATATTCAATCTTAAAATATCGACGCAGAGAAAGCATTAAGAAAAATAGCAAAGTTTAAACTTTGTAACTCTTACTGTGAAACCTTTTGATATGCAACAAAGCTAATATTTCTGTATATTTGTTAAAATTAGATTTGCCTCTCTTCAGCCGTAGATTGCGACACCTTGGCAGGCGCGTTTCGACTCGACTGTTCCTGTCAGATAAAGATTGATTACGTTTATCGTTAAGTCGAGGATTTGTACGACCCGCAGCACATTGGCACTCACTCACTCATATAGCGAAAGTTGCGCGCCGCGGAGGCGCACACATTGTGTACGCACACGCACGCACTTCGAAGCGGAGCGCTTTAGAGACGAGTAGAACGTTAGAATGTTGGAAACGTTTCCTTCTTCGGCGGATTCGGGTAAAACACACGGGAGACGCGATGTGCCGAAGGCGAAACGGTCGCGCGCGTTCGCATACAAATACCACTTTTAGCTAAGAATCCAATCCATCAAAAAACCTTCTTTCTACCTTACACCCACGCCGATGCGCAAACACTCCGCAGCGCAATAAAAAAGGTATTGAAAACTTCGGCTTTTAAATTCCGCCGCGCCAATAGAAAATCAAATTTATTTAATACATCTTTTAATTTGATTGGGGCGTCTTTACAACTACCCGCTCCACATTGAATTTGGTCCGCAAACAAAGGAAAAATCGCCGGAAGCGCGAAAAAGCTTTACGCGCAATTAATCAGGGTTACAAGCAAAGCGGGGTGCGATCGGTATTAACGAAGTTTTATTGAAGCGAATGCAGGTAAATTTTAATTGCCCCAAGTATTCCCATTACACAGCGAAATTCGAATTCCAAAAAAATCAATTGCTACTGTCGTTATCTCGAAATTCAACAGGGATTTGCGCCATTCTATCTGGTTGTTGCATTCCGCGGCGGTTCCAACGCGTCCTGATAAACACGGCGATAAACAAAGCAGACTGTGGATGGGCGGGCGATCGATTCGCGTGTAACCAGCCGCGCATCGCGCATGAAAAATGCTAACAGGCATTAAAACGAGCTTCGACACATCCACCACGACTAGAATTTACATCCGCGTTTTTCGGAGTAAACATCGCGGAATTGGCGAAAAACGCAGCGGCCGGGAATTGTGGCCATTGCGGGATGCGGGGTTAACCACGCACTGATGAGATAAAATATTCGCTGGATTGGCAAAGCATAAAAATTTAATTGAAATACTGCACGCACCGCGTCGTGCCAAGAACCCCAAGAATTATGCGCTAATTAAAAATTAAAATGTTGATGTAGTTGTAATTAAATCTTTCAAATCTTTGCGATTTAAAAGCATCTTGTTTTTTTGCTTGAGTTTGCTGCCTTCGCTTGGAAAGCTTTTAATTTTTTTATGTTTTGAATTCTTCTCCGCAAAGTTCTGTTTTGTTGAGGAACTTCCTCCAGTCGTCCTGCTCTTCACTATCTGCTTAAGTGCGTTCAATATGCTCAACATTCAACGCTCAAGTGCGTCCGTCCGGTGTTCTTCCACTTCTTCATAGCCCTCACCTCTTTACTTCGCTGCGCACCGCCATCAACTTTTGCTTCCAGTGAAAAATAGTTGTGCCGCGGAACAATCTACATACAATAAGGCCAAGACCACAACCCACCGCCATGGTGAACGATGGGAAAATCACAAAAACTCTTCTGAAATTCCTGGAATTTTTGTCGAGAATCAACCAACATGCAGTTGTGCTTATTTGCTGATAATATTATGCATTTCTACGCTTTGTTTCTTCGAAAGTTTTCCGCTGGTTGCCGGCGGAGTGCTCTCAGGTAGCCCTAGTGTAATGTAATTTCAGGGAATAACATTATTTCCAGAGGTAACTTGGTCACTTTATTAGCCCACCGGTCCGGGAGCGCTCGCCGGGAAGAGGCAGGCACTAAAGGTAGTTAATAATATTCTCTCGTTTTCCGCGTTAGTACAGGGCAAGGATGCGGCGGCGGCGGAAAAAACGCTGTTGTTCCTCGCTAATGAAAATACGAGTGGCGTGGCACGTCGCGCGTCCGTTCCCACTGAAAAAAGGCATGGCAAACGCAAAATTAAAAGGCCGCATAAAAGCACCCACTAAACATTAATAGGAGTAAAAACACTCAAAAATTCTGTACACAATGCCAAATATTCCATACCCATAACATCGACTTCTAGCGACTTAACATCATTGGAATACGATCAAAATGTCTTCCCAAAGTTTCCCGCTTGTTTACGTGGAAATTAGTTGAAAACGTGCAGTATGATGCTGCGTTTTCCTGGGTTTAGCCGTGCATCGCGGCAGAAACACCTAAAGTTCGCTAAAGCACTATTTTCTAGCGTAATTTCGTTACACGCGCCCGGGCGACGTAGGTGCTTTACATTTTGTTGCTCGGACGCCGGCGTCGGTTCTCTTGTTTTGCGCTCCGCGAAGCTCGTTTTCCTCGCTGCGCCCGCCTTGGTTCAGCGTTTTTAGCTGTTTGGTTGTTAGCCCGCGAGCGCTATTTGCTCGCCGACTCGAGACGCAACAAACGGCAAGAAGTACAAAAACCACCGCGAGCACAAAGCTCCAGCCAACTCTGGACGCAACGACGACCAACAAAAAAAAAGCGATGGAATACACACAGGAAAAGTAACCATCTTTGTAAGTACATACAACAGGGAAAACATCAAAAACATTGTGCTGTATTCAGAGATTGAAATGGTGCGTTTGGATTCTGCTTTTGGGTTTGGAACTGATTTGGTTTTAAATTATTTGAGGCATTTTTGGTTGGATTTTAGTAGGTTAGTTACAGAAAACAATTAAGCAAGGTTTTTATTACGTTGGTGGAGGTGAATGTTGGATGGCTCGGGCGCCCATTCGTTTTCTTTGGTTGGCTGCCCAATAAAAAGGCTCTTCACGGGTTGGTTGCCGCTGCCAAGAAGAGCGCCAAGTGTATGCCTGCTGATCGAATTACATTAACATGAAGGCACCAGCCTGTGTGCTCCGCTTTTTCCCTTCTCCCCCCCAGTTAGTTTTCTTTTTGTTTCAACGCCGGGTAACGAGTGCCAGTGCCAGCACCAGTGCCATGTTTCTTAAATTCTCACTCACCTAATAATAATAAAATACAAATAAAAAGAAAAAAAAAGGTGAACGGCAAGGTGCGAAAGAAGCCATTCCGTTTGGACGGCGGCTACGCGTTTCGAATTTACGCGCAATAAAATTAACGCCCCTAAGTGGGTTTGAGCTAAGAGAATTAAGTCAAGTCCGGCGATGAGGTGAGTTAAATTAATTCGGTTAGTACCTGGAATTGCTAAGCCTCTGCCGCCCGCTCCGATTCGAAAGCGTCACAAAAAGCGAATTAGCTTTTTGCGGACGGAATAGATGGATGGTTTTATGTGGAAATCTAAGAAATTGAATTCTGTTTGATTAATTGATTTCACTTGCATTTCGGGGAAAGAATGACATCGATTTGCATTTTAGATGACCGTCATTTCTCTGCACTTCTTCTGGTGATGTTACACCTCTTCTCCTCCATCGGATAAAAATCGTGCAAAGTGCTCAAAGCCGAAGATTACTTTATTCCCTCTATTCTGTGTGGGTCTGGACTTTACATCATCATGAATGAAGCGCATCAATAAGTTTTAGGTTTTAGCAGAGTTGGCCAATCATGGTGCCTGAATCAGGATCTAACGAAATGTTTCCAAACATATGCCAGTTCCGCAATGCACCTTACAGACTTACGCTGCGTTTTGAAGGTTAAACATGTGGGCGAAGAAGGTGGCGAAGGTGGGGTAGAGAAAAGGCGGATAAACACAATTTCCTCGTTTTATGAATATGCAAATTGGCACGCACGTCGCACGCTTCCAGAGGATAGCGCTAAGCCGGGTGCGGAGTCTCACGACGCACCAAGGAATTCGCATATTACAGGGATTCCCTCCAAGCAAGCAAGCCTCTCACATCTTGGAATACTGTTTATTCAAAAAACGACAACGTATGAAATCACATCTTGGGCCAACATAGAAAGAAAAGACGCACACATGCTCCCCATTGCAAGTTGGCAAAGATTAAACTGCTGGTACTTACAAAAGCAATGACATTTCGCTCAACGCGAGGGTGTTATTTATCGCCGGCGGTTTTAATTTTACTTTGTTTGCCACGCTGGTTTTTGGGGGAGGGGGTCGTGGTGGTTAATGCAAACTGTTAGAGGGCTCGGATGCAAAAGGTGGAGATAATGCTTTATTAGTTGCACGCGCGTTCGCGCACAATGTAATCAACGCCGACGCATCTTGCTATTCATGCGCGCATTATTATGCTACGACCGCCGCCACCGCCGCCGCCGTCCTCGCCTCCACCTCAAGCGCACTCCTCCATCCTCATCCAACAACACTGCCATTCCAACTTGGCGTACGCACAATTAAAACACGTTGTGTCCTTGGCATAGGCCATAGAGACAGGCATAGAGTATAGACACTAGTGCAAAGTTTCCATCCGCCCTCTCCATTCTGCCGCCGCCGCCGCGCGCGAAATAATGATATAAATATAAATTACGCAATGAATGCAATGAACACCGCGTCGCCGCGATAAAATTTAATGGAAGCGTCGTCGACTTTTGTCCTCCGCGAACGCACGCGGTTTGTACCGAGTTATCACTGCCATTCGGCGGCGGGCACAAAACACCACGCCGCGCCGCCACCGTCGCCGTCGGTGGCGGATAAATATAAACGGAATGAATGTAACGACAGTGTTTGCACGTGAGCGCACGCGGGATTGCGTCGTTAACGCCATTGTAACAATTCGTGTCTAATTGAAAGTGCAAATTTATTTTCTGCTAGTAAGTTTACACGATACACAACAAAACCGCTATAAAAGAGGCCCGAGTCAACAATCAGGGAGGTTGTAGTCGGTTACCGCTTGTTTTCATCCGAGAATTTTGTCTTCCTGTCACTGCCACTGTCACTGTTGGCGACTTTAAGAAATTGTAGGAAATTCCTAGGTCATGTTAGGGTTTAGGACTACCTATAAAGATTGCTCGGAGATAATTCAGTCCAAATTTAGTCCCCCCAATTACGCTCGACGCTCGGAAATTAATGATTAACGACACTTCGGAATTCCACGCCGCGCCGACTGCGTTCGAAAGTTTGCGATACGCTCGGCTTTTTATCAGATGAACGGGCCGAAGGCGCTATTAATGATGCTTAACTTTGTTTTAATTTGACAGTGGTTGCTGCGTGCCCTTTTTTACTTTACAATTTCCGCTGGCAGGCGCCCGATAAGCGAAACTAAAAATAAGAGTTTCCGATAAACGTAGAGGTGATAAAAACAAAAGCGGTGTTTGACACAAAGACGAGAACCGCCGACCCTCCAAAAAGCCCCACAATCGAAAATTGATTTTAATGGTTCGGTGTTGGTTCCTCGTGAGTGCGCTTCAAGTTGGCGCTTCCTTTGTGCACTAACATGACTTAAGTCCAAATCAATTTGGAAAGTAGTCTGAAACTAAAGACTGAATCGCATTTTTTGGGTGTGCTTTGGAGGGGTAAGTCACAGGCACAGCTGAACATGTATTACTTGACTTAAGTCTTGTCTTGCTTCACAGACTGTGATTTTTTTGAAGTGAAGACTTTTTTGATTTGGTTGATGCGTGCGCGAAGCCAGAGTGTAGACACATTGAAGGCCCATCAGCGGGATGTCGTATTAGGGGGATCAAAGCGCTTGGCGTCGGCACTTTTTACTCATAACCTGCCATACAAAGCATGCTAGTGTTCTATGTTCTATCTGTGTGGATGCATTCGATGATGTTCGGCACATTCAACGTTCATTTCATCTCGCTGCCGAGAAATGAACAAGATGCTAGACACGAGCGCCACAAGAAACCTTAGAATCGCAAGGAAAATGTTAAGTAATGTCAAGTGTCTTGGCCTTTAACTCCAACATGAACTTCCTTTGACTGTCTTAGCAAAAGATCATTTTTATTTTTGTAAGAAGTTTTTTGGAATTACGGACTTACATCCACGCAATATTTAAGTTTTCTGATTTGTACGTTGAGTTTCTTTGGCGCGTTCACAGACACGAATTCTGGGCCGCACTATCATGGGCGGTGAGGCTGTTTTCATTATCTTAAGAAGTTGCAGCCGGCTTGAGCTGATGCGTCTGGTCGTCGGCGTGGTGTCGGTGTCAGTGTCGGTGTCGCAGATAATGCGGCTTTCAGCCCGGCGCGGATGATGACTTTTAAAACACCAGAGGATACGCTGCACACGCTGCACATGGCGAGACATCAGGAGAAAGGGACCTTTAATAGCCCAGACATTCAGACGTTGAGACGCACACAGTCTGACTGTGTACTCCAGAGAGAAGAAGCTTTTGAAAGGTCGGAAGATTCGAAGGAGCGCCCGAAAGATACGAAAGAGAAGGTGTTACTTCTCCGGGGCGATCCACTTTTCATGCGGATGTGAGCAACGTGAGCACGCGATGAAAAGACATAAGAAGCGTGGACGCGGCGCCGAGTGGACGTAGGGATGAGACGATGAGATGAGGACGCGGAGGACGCTCCGAGCATTAGAGTCGGACGAACATGAACACGATGCTTGTGCTTTCTTTTGAAAGGGCTACAAAACAGGCAAAAGACACTGCGAATGCTGCTGAAGAGTTGTGAGTAGGAAGAACTGACGCCGAATCCAGAAATGGGTTCCCCGTGCAAGAAATGAGACAAGATCTTGTGTTCCTCGTGTTTCTCGTGTTGCTGCTGATCGAGTTCTTTGCTTTCCAACAACATGAAAAAGGGATGAAACGAAGCTATAGAAAAGAGTAATGTTTTAGCGACTTGTCTCTACAAGAGGAAACCATTTCAAAAATCAATCTTTTTTCAAATTCCACCTGTTTCAGGTTAAGGGTGAATCGCTACGTTTAATTACACAAAAAGGCACAATTTCACGGCGGAGAGGCCGACAAAGAAACTCTTTGCCACAGTTGGGCAATGAAACGAATATCAATGTGGTCACAAATTAAATAAAACTCATTCATCACTTTTCCGATTCTACTAAGGTGCACCGATGACATCCCACATTGTGTGACCCTTCGATTCCACACTCAACGCATTGTTCTGTTATAACACAGTCTTTTGGCACGGCCCTCATGCACAATTTCCTCCATTCTTCACCTTTTAGCACCACACAACAGCGAATATACCATTTTGCCCTCCTCGCCTCCACGCAATATTTAATGATGTATGCATTTTTCAGGCAGGTATTCTCCGCGTGCGCATCATCTCATGCTCGGCGGTTTGCGTTGGAGGAAAGGTTCACGGGTTCACAGCAGGGTAACATCGTCAGCCTGGTCACCGCGCCGAGCGCACACAATACATGTAAAAATTAATTACAACATTAATTCACCTTTTCATCATCAGTCCACCCGGCTGAAAAAATATTAAAACATTCGCGGCGACGTTAAACGATGCGGACGCAGGGGGACCACACCGGTGTGCGAGAATGCTTTTTTACCAGCGGGCGCAAACCATCAAGCCTTCAGAAAGCGTTGCTGAAACCCTGGGTGCTGCGTGCTGTTGATGCCGTGGTCTACTTGGGTCATTTTTACGGCTTTATTCGTTTCGCTAGTCAGCTCGCGGGCACGTCGAGAACGCACAGATGTTTCCGAACGCTGGAACCCCGCAATCAACGAATCAACACGGTCGAGGAGGCCGCTGATGAAATAGAGAAACACATCGGCGTCGGGGAGGTAACGCCGGGTGTCAATTGAATTGTTTCCCTGCTTTCTCGTGCGCACCTCGGGCGCACCCCAAAGGAGCGCCCTTTTTCAACATCTTCCGCATCGCAGGTCATTACATGCTTATCAGACGGAATGATCAAACGTGAACTTTTAAATTGTTGGTAGTCACAGGGCAACATATTGGGCGTTAATTAAATTTGAAATAAGTTGCTCATAAATTTTAAACCATCCGCGGGGGACTTAAAAATTACCTGAAATCGCACAAAAATGTAAGAAGCCAAGATTTTTACTTTAAATTGAATTTCATACTTTCTCACTGTTTGCGGACGTGACTTCTTCGGGGGTGGCAATTAAATCGCTTTTGTTTTGGAACGTTTAAATTCAATTTCCGGCGTGTGCTTCCTCCTTCCTGAGCATTTTGCAGCATGAGGTAAGTAGCCGATGGCATAATGGCATTATCAACATTAAAAAAGCACAATAAAACGAGGTCAAACACCAGCAAGAAACAAAAGAAACACAAGAATTATAAAAATGATCCCGTTCTCGCGTTGAGTCTTATTAAATTCGTGCGGAAATTAAAATTAATTTACGCTTGAAGACTTTCAAAGATCGCGAGGGGCGCTTTAAAAATTTTAATTAAATTCGATATGTTTCGATTGCGAAAAGCAAACGCCGTGCCCTGTCTCATGTCTTCAATTAACATTTGACGCTTATTTTGATGAACACGATCATTAACATTTACGATGCTTTGTGATTCGCTATTTGCGATCTCGCAAAATGTCGCCATCGTCAACCTTTTGTCTTTTGTCTGTTCCGAGCGAGACGCGCGCGCGTTGTAAATAATTAACAAACACGAATAACATTTTAGTAGCTTAATATAGACGTAGATTATGAACGCTTGCGACTTCCCCAACATCCAAGTTCCAACCCGTGTCATTGTCATTTAACGGGCGCGCAGATGAAGGCAAAATGCAAAAGGAAAGACGCAAAAGAAAATGTCATTCGTGTTTCGCAACGCGACACTAGTCTCGACTATTTCCCGCATTTTCCAAACAAAAGGCGCGAAAGAGGATGTTTTCGTTGGAATTTCCAGCCGGATTTTTATGCGGTTTACATGCTCGTCGAACCGTTGAGTCCTCCATTAGTGCGACCTTTTACTCCTTCGGTCGAGATTTTCGAGGTTCGCCCTTTCATCCTTTTGTCTTTCCGTCGTCGTCTGCGGCAGTTTTCTTCGTGCGCTCGGGGATAATTATGGAAAAATGTTCCTCGTTATGAATTATTATCTGAGGCGGCGTTTGATATCGGTTTGAGAGCAAAAAGCTGGTCGACGGCGAAGCCACCGACGAAAGAATAAACGTTTTCGTTTCGGGTCATTCCGAATGTATGAAGTCTGTATGTCTGCGGTGCTGAGAGCCTCGGGGCCGAAACGGCGGACAAGAAGCAGGGCCGCGAGAAGCAGGAGGAGGAATGATTTATGCGACGGAATGAAAGTCGTTTATTATAAACGACGACCTTCTGCATTTATAATATGGCATGAAAATTTCTTGTTTCTGAAACAACAACTCATGAAGAGAAGCCAACGTTCAAAGCTGACTTACTTCGGAGCTGGAAAGTCGGTATCCCCCCTACCGACTATCCGCGTCGCTACTATCCGCGGTTGGACTGGATAGTCTTGCAATACGAAATTGGGTACTTTGTGTCGTCTTCGTATCAGTGGTATTGGATACTATTCGTGGGATGGTCTTGCAGTGAACCTCAGATATTGAGTAAACACTTTGGGGATTTAGAATGCTCACATCTTGCGAATCGGATGAAGAAGAAGAACGCCTCTGCATCTAGATGCAAATGCAGACTTCTCTGACCCAAATCGAAATTCTAAACATAGTCAATTTTAAAAACGGCGGCTTCAGGTGCGCCCCCATTTTGTAGACTGTAAATCATGCACGCTCGTAATTTGTTCCCTGACCTATTTGAACGACTCTCAACAGTTCAATTGGCCCATGAATCAATAAAACTGATATCCGCGAAGTTTATGGCATTGCAAATCCCCCAAATGTGCGTCTATCCTTCGATATGATCGAAAGATGAAGAGAAAATCCCTGACTCTGTTCTGTGTCCAAGGCTCGCTCCACGGTAGCTCTATATTGTGCTCTATATTTCTTTTACTGTCGACTGCATTATATAACAACTTATATAAATGTATCGGGCGGAAGGACGTGAAAGGAAAAAAAGCAAGAAGAGGGAACACTCGGTCGCGTGTGCGTCGTACGAAATCGTTCAAGATTTATGTGGAGCATGGAAGAGGCACTCGGAAGCAACTTACTGAACTCTGAAAATACCAAAATAGCTGGACTTTGCAATCCTACTTCCTAAAACACTACATAATTTCAATTGCAATTTTGGATGCAATTTTTCATATAATTTAGTGGGTCAAATGTTAGAAGCACCTTGTATGGGGTAAAAACTAAGCCCATCGAAATAAAAAGTTATCAGTCGTCAGCACTCCTTCTTAAAACTCCTCAGTATTCTCTTCTTTTTAGTGTCTTTGGGGAGTTATTATACCTTTTCGTCGAGTTTTTACACTTTTCGGACGCCTTGAAAGGCATTCGAGGACAAATTCTGCAAAGTCACCGAGACAAATGCGGTTTGCGAACGGAACAAGGCAGAGCTTATTCGCGCACATGGTGTCGCTTCCTACTACCGCGTTCCTCCTCATTTGTCTCTGAAAGGATGCCCATTCTTCGGCATCCAAACTAGAGTGAGGCGTTCCGGTTGATTGCTCTGTTCCACCCACCGGGACATCGTAGCCAAAACTAAGAATAGCCCAAAATTGAGACAACACATCACATCTTTGGGGGCGAAATTTTGAGTTCAGGCCTCCTGGCAGGAGGAGCAAGAGGTGCTTAATTTATTGGGACACGTGCCAAACGTTCAATTTCAGCCGTTTGCAACATATGCGGTAAGTTTTTATGAGCGCTCTGGAACATAACTTGAAATTCATTAAATGCCGTTTCAAACTGTTTCACAAACTTGTAGCAGCTTCACCTTGCACGACCCACGCCCATGAAATATGACATTCAGTACAGTTTGATACCGAACAGGCCGACAACTTGTTAGTTCCCAGTTGGAAGTTGGGTCCGCTCCCCATGTTATATTGTAATGTGCACGTTCTGGTTTTGAACGTAACTGGACCAGTTCCACTATTTTGCTGCAGGGGCCTCGGAGCGGGAAGGCTCGTTTCGTGTCGTTTATAAATAAGGTCCGTGAAACAACTAGAACAGCACGATCAAGACCAAGGAGGGTTTGCATCTTGTTACTCCAATTCCCCGGGAGTCATCCAAAGCTCGTTGGCAAGGCGGGGAGGGAGGGGGCAAGGGCGCGAAAGAAGGGAAGCGAGAAGCGGACTGGTCTTGGCTCGTCGCGCAGCAAGTAAATTTACTTATGATGAGTTCCCGAGTTCCAGAGCGGCTCCGTAACGGTCGATTGGTTTCGGGTTACGGTGGCGTTTTACGGCCGGGCATTTGTTAGCCAAGACCAGCGCCGGGACGCAGGGGGGCTCAGAGCTCAGAAGGCAAGAAGAAGCTTCTTCCCGACAAACTGGGTGCAAAGGGTAAGCCCCGAAGAAGATCGGGGACTAAGCAGGCCGACTAAGGAGTCAATACAAGTTACGAGTTAAGTAAATTATAACAAGACATCAACATGAATCAATTGGGTTATAAATCACGTTTCACCCTACGGAAACCTTAAAATTCGCCACCAAAAATTGCGCTTGAAAAATAGCTATTATTATTAGATTTTGATGTAAATTTAATGAAACAAAAAAAGCGTGACGATTTTTAATTGGAGTTTCATGTTATTCTATGAAAGTGGTGAAATAAATAAGTTTCGCAAATTGTTGTGCTGATAATAACAATATGGAAAAAGCTGTGCGCCACCAAAAAAGCAGCCAGCAGCGTTGAGAACAACAATGAAAAAATAAATAATTTCGCACGTGCACGCGAAACATGTAAATCATTGTAATTCGTTGGCATTGTGTTGAATTTCTAGTTCTATTTTTGGTGCGCTTGAAATTACAGAAAAATAGCAACCAAAAAAGGAACAAAACAAAAGCTTGCTTTGCGTAAAACCTAGGCGTTATCCATAAAAAATATCCAAAACAGAATAAATTAAGCTAATTTGACAGCAAAAAATGCCTAGAAATTCTATCTGCGCATCTCTTCCATTTAGTTTAATCTAAATTGTAAAAACAATTACGTCGAGATTAAATTTGAAACATTTGCAGTGCGATGCGGCATGTTTTAACGCGCGTTTTCGTTTTAATTAGTTTCTAACCTAAAAACAGCGCGCACCGACGGAGGCCATTTGCGCCATTTGTGTTTTTGTCCATCGCTCGACGTGTATCACTCGCTACCCTTCGTTTCCGAACGTTGCGAATCCAAACATTTCGATGTGTTTGCACGTTCCTCTCTCGCATTTCGCCCATTTCAAGAGGGCGCCCACGTTTCGGCGCGCAGAAAAAACACAACGCGCGCGCGCGCTACACGAAATAATTCGTTCCTACTTACGTCGCTTTTCATTATGCAAATTTCGAAATGAAAACCGGAGAGCCAACGCGGAAGCGTTTTTGCCTGCTTTCAAATATTTATTTCCTGATCTCCATCGGGGAGCGAGGATCTTTTCAGTTCAGAATTGGGTTAAAACGTCAGAATCAGCTTTCAATTTAAACTCAAAAGTGTTTCGGTACGCTCGCTGTTCCTTTATAGATGGCGCTTAGTTCCAAAGTTGGAAATTGAGTGATTTAATACATATTTCGACGTTGCAACACCAAATTACTTGAGTTATATGCTCGCACCGCCCCCGTTTATTATATTTTCCGATATTTATGCGAGAGTAACGCGTTAGAGCAGGGGGTGCGAGAGGGCAAGTTTGCCGTGGGTCCGTTTTGTTCCCGCATTGTTTGGCCGCCGCCGCCGTCGAGCGGGCGCAAGTTTCGAAGTGTGTATAGGTGTTTTGCGCCCCGGCGTCCGGGGCAAATGTTGGAATCATGTAATTTAGAGATTAATCACGGGGTGTCGCAAACCCCCGCCAACCGCCCCCACGTCGCCCACCGCTGGTGCCGTGCGCCTCCAGCGCATACGCGCGCGCGTTTCTAAAGCGCTTAAATTATTCATAGATGTGTTACACATCTAACACACCCAGCACAGGCTAAACATCATCTAAACACATACAAAGTGTTCGCAAGAAAGGGTTGCATACCGCGTTATAGGGCGGGCCATTTTGTAACACTTTGTAGCTGTTGTGCGTGAGCCACGGAGAAGCTTTGTACAAGTCGATTTTCATGTTCGTGTCCGATTCGCGTTCGAGTTTCGCACAATGCCAAGGGAGAGGGGTTGAAATACGAAATTCAGTCTTAATTTAATCACGCCTCTCACTTATGAATCTAATCCGTGTAATTCTTCAAATTAAACATTTAAACTGCTCTCGCAGTGCTAAGAAGTTCGGCACTTTAAAATTTCAGATCGTTTTGTGTCGCAATCTGCTTAAATTAA
Organism: Earota dentata; assembly: GCA_027574905.2. NCBI lineage: Eukaryota > Metazoa > Arthropoda > Insecta > Coleoptera > Staphylinidae > Earota > Earota dentata. The sequence continues at coordinate 3,717 of JAODGB020006097.1, read as the reverse complement.
ACAATATATACATTTGGGGATGTCTAAAGTAATGTCTCTGCGTCAAGTTTTGCAAGGAGAAAGTTTCGCGTTGTCTTCGAATGGGCTTAGAGTGGCGGATAATTATTAGGGTAGGTTTTGCAGCCAGGTGCCGGCGCTGACAGGGGTGACTTTGATTTCGACGCTTATTTACGTCGACACGTTCATGCATAATTCATGTTCGACGTCCTGATGTAATGAAAACATGAAAAGTCGGCCAAAAATAACGAACAAAAAAACAACAGCTTGGTAACAATTTTTTGCTCCCACCTGATGATTAACAACTTTCTCACAAAGAGATTACAACTTTATTCAGAGCGCCATTTATTGTAGCCAACTTATATTACTAATATAGTTATAGCGCGGTGTAAATGTTTGATTTGTGCAATGCTGTGTGTGGTGTGCGATTGCGCAGATTTTATTAGCTGCGCCGGCCTTTTCGCATTCAATTATAGTGAAACGGTCGAAATTGTTGGGAAATGTTGGAAATTGTGAAATAATGAATTTTCCAGCGCGGCGCATGACACATTTCGGTGGTTTTCGGCCGAAATGGGAGTGGGTCGGTTGGGCGGCGCCGCCCCCTCAAATTATTTATGCATTTGCGTCGGCAACGTCGGCGGCGGCAGCGGCGGCGGCGGCGACCGACCGGCCCCGCCATGGCAACCTCTAATTATGTAATGCAATCAATGAAAATTGCAACGCGACATGCGTCATATGGACGCCATTAAGTCAGGAGGTGATTAAAATTCTACCCTTACGAAATTGAAACAAAATTGCAACAAGATGGCACAGCAAAATTAAGTTCTAAATAAATTACGCACATAAATCGTTCTTTTTGAAGGCATTTCGGAAAATTAAAGAAATGTGGAGGATTTATTTGTATTATTTTCTTTGGCGCTTTTGTGTTGAGACTCTCATCATCCTGTCGCCGTCGTTTGTGGCACAAACGGACAAAAAAAGGTAGACGCGGTAATTTAAAAATTTAAATAACAAAGCGCAGCCTCTTTGTTAAGTACACACACGTCGACCGCTTAATTAATTTCGGGGCGGCTACCTTTAAAGAACTCGGGCGCGGACGCCTTTTAAATGTCCAAAAAACCGCCTTCTGAATTACTAAGTAAGCAAGCACCTGCACAATTTATTCCACATGAAACTTGCAGAAAATATAAATATTAAATTACATAAAATGCTCAATAGTTCGAACTGACAAACGCCAGTAAATTCGTTATGTGCTATTTTGATTTAAAAAATAAACGTTAATCAAAACTATTTGATTCAGTTGTAAATAATTACAACTTGTAGTTTTCCAACGATTTCAAATTAAAAACACATTCCCGAAAGCGTGATTTTATAACCGGCGGCATTTTTCACTCCTGTCGGCTCCGATGATATTTATATATTCATTAAAAATTAAATTTTCATCAATTTATATCGCAACAGAAAAAGACTTTGTTTGGCATTTTTTTTCCATGGCGCTACTAATTAAAACACTCGGCATGTTGTTCAATGTGTCAATTAAAAACGCGTTTTTCGAAACGTAAAACGGACCGAAACCACGCTCTGCGAATATGTTTTAATTAGCATTTATCAACCATAAATAAATTCGTGGCCTACACATTTTCAATAGATGTTTGGCAGATTGGAAATCGTAAATTACCCGATAGAAATCCTTTTCAGATTTGCATTCAAATGACGGCGATTAGTTTCGAAAATACGAAAAGTTCCCGATATTAATTGAATATAAATGTAAATTATTTACTCGCCGAGCATTCATTAACTTTAACGCCGAGGAGGAAACAAAATATTGCGTCATTTTCGCTTTGATTACGAATGTTGAAAATTTAAATCTCGATTATCTATTTCCTTTATCAATGTCAGATGCGGCGGAAAGTGTTTCTTTTTGGTGTTTCTCGTAGGTTTTGAGCATGTAATTAGTTTGGACGTAATTATCTCTACGTATTTCTGTCAACGCACTTTGCATCTGAATCTGGATTCTGGATTCTTCATTAGATGCGGTTTCATCATTAGGTTAACGACAGTCAACATGCAACTGTTCTGCTTCTTCTTCTTCTTCATCCTCACGTCGTTTAAATCTAAGCGTTTTTTTACTTTTGAAGTTAGATGAGTAGTATTCAAATGTGGGACAACTTTGATATAAAATTCGGCGTTCTAGGAAGCGTATACTTTACGGCGCGTCGGGCTTGTGTTCTTGCTTTCCATAAAATTATAATTAAACACGTAATAAAAGGTGAGGTTAATTAAGTTGTTAATTAGAAGTTTCGAGCGTCGCAGGCCGCGGGAGCAAAGAGGAGTGTAATCTGCTTTTCGTATCTTTCCGAAACGCTTTTATTTATTTTTGTGATCGCACTGACTGGCTAAGTAGGCACACCACAGCCACGGATTCGACGTGTCTAATTAATCTGAGTGAATAAATTAACGCGAACTATAAATTAATTCAGTTCGCTGCGCAAGTCAACGCCGAGGAGCACGCAGAAAGACAGAAACAAAATGGAATAATGTGGCGTCAAGTTTCCAGCTTGTGGTCGCACAGAAGTCACGCAGACGCAAGCAGAAGCAGCAGAGTGTTGAGATAACTAGAACAGAGATTAATTGACGACATTTGTGATGAAACACGAGCTGGCCACTTAAAAAATAAGCCCGGAATTTCGCTCTGGTTCGAAATAAACCAGCGTTGATAAGTTTCGAGAAGGTAAGTAATTGAAACTATATGACAAGTCGATTTGGCTCCCTTTTGAATTCTAATGTACGATATACCTATGTTAATTCAACAACTATGTAGACGTAGACAACTGTCAATGCAAGTGGTTCGAATGGGGGATGAAAACTAAGGCATGTTTATTCATGTAATTCACGGCGGTGGCCAACAATATTAGCATATGATCGGTCTGCTGATTCGCCCCGGCTGGATTGTCAGCTTCCGGTCGCTGCGTATTGAGCCCCATCTACCAAACCACCAAACCGCCGACCAGTTCTGGGTTTAGGCCTAGGACCTGAAGACCGCCACCTCTACCTGCATTCCGCCTTGCGGGGACGCCCACGGCGTGGCAGATGTGTCAATTTCCACGAAGCATGTGTGCATCCACTCCTCGGGGATGAACATTAGCTGCCAGCCAGCGAGAATCCTAGGTGCAAATTGGAACTAGCATTAATCAACATTACAAACTATTATACCACTGGTAGAATCAATTTGGGGGATGAAATTCAAAAATCTAGCCCAATATTTTAAATGTGCTTTGTATAATATATCATTTAAAAAGTTGGGCAGAGTTTTACGGCCGTGATATTCATCATGGTTGACAATTTTTATCTTCGGGGACATTTTTCACGCAACTGTCAAATAAATACACACGCGGCGTGTGTGCAAATAGAAATATCACGGCGCGGGGCGACATCGCCGTCGGAGAGTCGGATAATTTATTTAAAACCCCGTGTTATACGTTTCCAATAATGCTCTCCGAACACCAGCGCTCCAAATGTCAATTCGAAAATGGGTGCCGATGATGGCCGGGGCCGGGCCACTCTCGGTGCGGCGTCCATTGTGTCATTGTGCGCCATCTGCCTCGGCACGCACCACGCCGCGCCGTTTTTAAAGCGCGTAAAAGAATGATTGATGATTTTTTCATGAACGGTGCTAATACTGCGCGCCGCTCGTAGACCGGACAGATAGACAGATATTTG
>JAODGB020006065.1:0-10395 GCA_027574905.2 Earota dentata | reverse complement strand
GCGCGGAAGATGAGAATCACTGGAGGAGGATTTTTCAATGTCGATTACACCTTAATCATTAGTTTCATGAACAATTATATTACATATCAAGTGATGATCTTTCAAATTACGTCGAAAGATTCTGACCTGTATTGAATTTAAAAAGCTTAATACTAATTGATATTTTAGTTTATTTTAAAATTCATAATTACATTTAAGTGTTTAAAAACTAAATTTTTTTGAAATCATCAGACAATTGACAATCACCAGGCTGATTGTTCTGTAACCGATTCATAAAAATTTCCAACTCATCCTCTGAACTCACACCCGAATTCGTGTTAACTTCTTCCGCATCCATCTCGTTTGGTTCTTCCGAATCGAAATATTTATCTTCTTCGTCTTGTGTAACAATAAGTAAATTATCGTAACGCTCATTATTATCCACCGTTGTGTAATCAAAATCATCCTTTCCATCAAGAAAGCTTTCGTGCATCAAACTCATAAATTCCTCCCGCAAAAGATCTCTCTGTTCGGGCACAATCTTAACAGTTTTGCTGCGCGCATAAAACTCATCATGATTTATTCGATCATCTGCAAGTTCGTCACATTCCCCCCATCGGGAATGTGCTGCTTCTGGTTCAGGTGACTCACTGTCGCTTCTCACGTGTGATTTGTTGAATTTAGTTTTGTTCATATTTGTACTTTCCTCATCTTCATCGGAAGTATCCGCTTCTTCCATGGCATTATCTTCCATTTCAGCCTGCTGTTTTCGAAGTTCTCGGGCATCGTCACGTTCGATGCCTTCCATTAGAATTTGTACTAGCGTTTCCTGCTGAGAAGGCTTATCCCGGGCACGACGCTCATCCTCGGTCAAGTATTGCCCAACAAGTTCATTGTACAAGAGTGGATTTCGCTTCATCATTTCTGATTCACTAAAATATGATCCCTTTGAAATCATTTCTTGGAGTGCTTCATAGCGACGATTTCTTACGAGTTTTGTTACTTTTCGCTTGTCCAATTGCGCCTGTAATCGTTCCAAAGTGCTTCTTATTTCGACTCCTCTGTCTGAATCATTGCAAAACACCCGAAACCCATTCAGTTGATCAACGTTCAAGTGTTTTCCAAATTTCACCAAGAACATGTTTTTGTTTGCGTTGATTAATTGCATTGCAAGTGAACGTTTTTCCTCTTGAGTTAACTCATCCTCTCCACGTTGCTGACTACTAAATGTCACCTCTGGATTGTTTAATAACTCATCGATTATCGTTGGAAATTCAGAGTTCAAACTTCGTGAATCGCTTGAATTTGAATCTTCTGCCTCCATGGTGGGCGCCATCTGCCAGCGCGACGGCAAACCTCGCTTCCAGCTGACGAGCCGACGTTCACTTGGCTCACAAACGCAACAAACACAATAAATATAACCTGAAAATATATCATTTGGTGTAATTAGTGTTTAACGAGATTTGCTGATTGTGCTTTGCATCGTATAGCGACAGCATAGTCGCTGTGCTTTGTTAATACCATTGACTTACGTGTTAATATCGGCAAAGCGACATCCTGGGCGTGTAAAAGTCGTGGTCGAATGAAAACAACGATGAATTGAGTATTCTTTGTAGTAAGTTTTAGCTGAGTATTGAGGAGGCCGATTCATAAATGTAACAACCGGTGAGTACTTGTTTTATTGTATTCGGATAATATTTTATGAAATGTATTAGTGAAGAATGAAAACAACGACTAGAACGGCGTATGCTGCGCGATTTGAGAAGTTAGTACCGGAAGGTAGCGATAGATAGCGCTAGGAGTATTGTAAACGAAGAAATTCAAAATTTAGCTGTTGAACAGATAAACCCTTTGGATTAGAAGATGATATTTGAATTATTTGCATGCATCAGTGCATTTCATTGTTCGGTATTATTTCCTGTCGGATTATACTTCACTATGGATAGATTAAATGAATGTGTCTAGTGTCACGCACATTGTTATCTCATCTCGAAAACAACAAATGCGTCAATCCTCAACAATGCACTACATATTCGCCAATTGCTATTGATGCAAAACGTATTATTAGTATTTCATTGTTTTCCAATTCGAAACAAGTTACACAATGTTCACGAAGTTAATTTCTTGTTGTTGTTAAGCTGAGAAATAAGACTTTGTTGTTCAATTATTGCAAAAATATTGATCAACATTGTATGCAATTGGTTGTATTAAGAATGATTGTAGATAATTGATAACAAACAAATGACGCACGCCAACCACACGACCGTGCCGTTTGGCAAATCGAGCATGTCGTGGGACTGGACGGAGGTTTGCGGTGCAGACGGATTCCAAGTCTGGTCGGCGAAAACGCACGACCTCGGCATCTGCTTCCAGGAGCTGTGCCTCCAAACGCCGATGCTCGCGCTGCTCGCAATCACCTCGGCTTATCACTGCGGCCGGCAGATCAATCGCGTGCAGCGCGGCCGCCGCCAAATGCGCGCGGTCAACATCCGCTGCGTGCTCTGCACCGCCTTCGCCATCCTGCCGCTGCTGCAGGTGTACGCCGCCCTCGAGAGCAGCGCCGATATGAATGTCATCTATTACTTCCTCTCGGTGGTGCAGGGGTTGGCCTGGCTGTGCCATCTCAGCTACAATCTGAAGCTGCGCCACTGGCTGACGCGCAGCGCGCGCGGCTTTGTCGCCGTGATTGTCGAGTGGTCCTCGCTGGCGGTGCTCGCCGTAATCGCGCTGCGCTCACACTCCATTGTCTATCATCAAGCGGGCGCTGGTAACGAGATCGTTATTAATTACGGCTTCAGCATCGCGCGGCTGGCGCTGCACGCCGTGTACGCGCTGACGCTGATACCGAACGACGGGAACACCGAGTATGTCCACTACAACCAAGACGTGAGCAATTTTGCGCACTTTGCGCGCCGCGCCGTGATTTCTCACTGACCACAATGCAATTTCAGTTATCGGAGAGCCAGGCGCTGCTAGCCAGCGGCAATCAATTCAGTCGCTTTCGCGAGGAGCTGGACCCGATGTACTTGGGCGTCGCCATGGAGGACTCCACGTGGCTGTCGCGGATGCTCTTCCATTGGGTTAATCCCATGATGGAGAAGGGCGTCCGTGGCAAATTGTACTGTCCGGAGGACCTGTACGATCTGCCCGATAACTTGAGTCCCGCTTATTTGAGTCATAAAATTAACAAAGCTCTGAAAAACATGCCCAAGTCGCAACCCTACGGTAACACACGCTTGCAACCCTTTTCCTCCCAATTCCAATCTAGACAAACTTAAGGTCGATTTGCAGAGGCGGGCTCGTCGCATTCGCTGAACTCCATTCCGGAGGTGGCATTTTCTGGGCGACCGCAGCGGACGCTCTTCGCCGCGCTGCACAAGTGCTTCTGGCTGCAGTTTTACAGCATCGGCGCGCTGAAATTGATCGCCGACTGTTCGGGCTTCGCCGGCCCCATGCTGCTCAATCGGCTCGTGGGCTTCATCGAAGACAAAGGGGAGGACGTGCGGCTGGGCTACGCGTACGCCGCGGGGCTGTTTTTTACAGCTCTATTAGGTGCGTAATTCACTCGAAACTTTTCGTTTTGCTGTTTGTGTTTGCGCGCCCCGGCGCGCCCGATGCGGTCGCAGTGGAGAGAACTATTTTCCAATTCCAGCCGCATTTTGCAATGCGCACTTCAATTTCCTAATGGCATCCGTGGGGCTGAAAATTCGTGCGGCTTTGGTGACGACCGTCTACAAGAAAACCCTCTCCGTCGGCGGCACGACGCTCAACTCGGCGTTCAACGTCGGCGAGATTGTGAATTTCATGTCCACCGATACCGAACGGGTGGTGAACGCGTGCCCGAGTTTCCATGCCCTGTGGAGTATTCCATTTCAGGCAAGTTTTTTTCTTGCTAGGCTCATAGTCATAAATTTCCCGGCGATTTGCCGCGATTTTCAGGTCACATTTTTTAAGGATATAATTTTATGCTTATAGATTGCTGTGACTTTATATTTATTATACGGACAAGTGGGCCTCGCGTTTTTGGCTGGCGTGGCCTGCACGATAATACTCATACCCATAAACAAATTTATCGCGAACAAAATCGGCGCGCTGAGCACGAAAATGATGGCCTCCAAGGATAACCGCGTCAGGCTGATGATGGAAATCCTGCGCGGCATACGCACGATCAAGCTGCACGTCTGGGAGAGCTATTTTGCGCGCGCCATTACCAGTACGTAATCTGCGATCGCAATAAAGCCGCCGCCATTGTCTAATGTGTGTTTTTATTGCCGATGCAGAAATTCGCGACCAAGAGCTGAAATATCTAAGGGGGCGCAAATACCTCGACGCGCTCTGCGTGTACTTTTGGGCGACGACGCCGATATTAATTTCGATTTTCACATTTACCGCATTCATCCTGATGGGCAATAAATTGACCGCTGCGACCGTATTCACCACCATCGCGCTGCTCAACATGCTGATCGCGCCGCTGAACGCCTTCCCATGGGTCCTGAACGGCCTCACCGAGGCGTGGGTGTCGCTGCAACGCATCCAGCGGCTGTTGGACGTAAGTGAACATAAAAATTGTGCACATAAAACCGGGTCGTTACGGCGTTAACGTACCGGTAACTTCATTTACTTGCGCGCGACATCCGTGCTGCCCGTTTTGAGCCTCCGGTTTCTTTGTGCATTTTCCAGCTGCCCGATTTAATTTGGACGGAGTATTACGACGGCGCGCTGGTGGAGGAGACGGGCTACAGCCTTGTCGTCAGGGATGGCAAGTTTAATTGGGGCAAATTGTTGTCGAACGACGAGCGCCGGCAATTACATTCGAGGAAATTGCGTTCGGTCAAGGATAAAGGTAAAGGTAAGAAGTCGACGTCATCGAAAGCTGACCAGCAACAACCGGACGAGGATAACATCCTACGTGACTTTTACTTGGAGAATTTGAACCTCAACATCGAAAAGGTGAGCTGTTGAAAACTTATTCGTATTGTCTTCCGTCTTCCGGTCTTTTTCTCTCCTATATAACATTTTCGAATGTATTGTTATGTAGTTTTGTGGTTGTGGAAGATTTATAGCTTTTTTTAAATTTTCATTTTAATCGGAATGATTTTCCTCTTCCATCGTTTCGCATTGTTGCTCTCTGCTAGTAATGATGATTAATATGTGCATTTAAAAGGGCGAGTTCGTCGGTATAATGGGCACCGTCGGCAGCGGAAAGTCATCAATACTGAGCGCCATACTGGCCGAGCTGACGAGGCAGGACGGACACATTGGCGTCGCGAATTTGGAACAGGGTTAGTGTTTGGCTCGCGCGCGCGCTCGGCGAGGGCTCTAAACATTTATTAATTGCCTAATTAATAATTGCTAATGGCCATTGTGGGGCGCCAGCCCTTCGAGTTCCGCTTTGCCTCCCCGTTTGCCACATCCCCATTCTATGATACACAATACGCAGAGTAATACGACCCTAAACAACATCGCACGATTGTTTCCGATGCGCAGGTTTTGGTTACGTGGCGCAACAGCCGTGGCTGCAGCGCTGCACCATCAGGGAGAACGTTCTCTTCGGCCGCAGTTATGACGAAGATCGATACTTGGCCATCGTGAATGCGTGCGGCCTCGCTGAAGATTTCGCCGCGCTGCCGGCGGGCGATTTGACTGGCGTCGGCGAAGGCGGGATGACGCTGTCGGGCGGGCAGAAGGCACGCGTCGCCTTGGCGCGTGCCGTCTATCAGGATCGCCCGATTTACCTGCTCGACGACATCCTTTCCGCCGTGGACGCGCATGTCGCCAAGCACATCTTCCACCAATGCATTCTAGGCCTGCTCAGGAGCAAAACTGTGATCTTGTGCACTCACAACGTGCAGTACTTGAGCCGTGCCGATAGAATTGTTGTAATCGAAAATGGCACCATCACGAAGCAAGGTGAATTCGATTTTTTTCTGTTTTGCTCTTTTTTGTAAAGCAATTTTCTTCTCACTCCTGCAGGCAAACCGGCAGATGTCCTCGCGGATATCGACGACCTGCTGCCAATCGACCTGGAGCTGGGCGAGAGTTTTCAATCGACCCTGATGCTCTCTGCGAGCCTGCGGACGGCTGACACGGATAAGGACGACGACAGCATCTTGAACGAGGAGACCCAAGAGACCGGCTCAGTCCGCACGGAGGTGTACTTCGCCTACTGGCGCGCCGTCGGCCGCTTGCTGAGCTTCGCCATCCTCTTGTCGATCGTCCTCATGCAGAGCTCGCGCAACTTGACAGATTGGTGGCTTTCCTACTGGGTCACCAGCAACGAGAACAAAACGGCGCTCACGGACGACCACCCCAATGAGGGCACTTCCGCCGGCACGCAGCCGATTTATGAGGCATCGAGCAACAATACGCCGAATGGCAATGTGAAATTCTACCTGACCGTTTACGCAGCATTCGCGGGCACCAACACCGTTTTCACCCTGCTGCGTGCGTTTTTGTTCGCCTACGGAGGGATTGTTGCCGCATCAATGGTGCATAAATTACTCCTGAAGAACATCATCAAGGTAGGTGGCGCTTTGTGTAAACCACGGCCGCAAATGTCGGCTATCGATCAGAACTATTCAAAGCATTGATGGCATAATTTGTTCCCCAGTCCAAGATGCTGTTCTTCGAAATAACGCCGCTGGGCAGAATACTAAATCGATTCTCGAGCGATACTTACACAATCGACGATTCGTTGCCCTTCATCTTAAACATTCTGCTCGCGCAACTCTTCGGTCTATTAGGTATGCTTCACCCCCATAGTCGTTTCCACACGATTTTCGTCCTTTTCACTTTTATATAACTACCAACGTACAATTGATGCAAATTTTTATTCTAGGTGCCATTATTATAACCTTATACGGTCTGCCATGGTTGAGCTTGGTGCTCGTGCCGCTGATACCAGTGTACTCGTGGTTGCAGCACCATTACAGGTTGACATCGCGCGAATTGAAACGCATTTCCAGCGTGAGCTTATCGCCGGTTTATAGTCACTTTAACGAAACACTCCAAGGTAGGTCCCCGTGCGCCGGGGGAATGAATTTACATTTGCACACGGCTAATTTATGCTAATTCATGTTGATGCGCGGGGATCTCTCCGGATGCATTCGGTCCCTTTTTTCGGCTGAATATTTGAATGAAAAATATTAGGACTTTCAACGATCCGCGCCTTTCGTGCGGCGAAACGCTTTCGTCGCGACAACGAGGCGCACGTCGAGATTAATCAGAAGGCACAGTTCGCAAGCCAGGCGGCGGCGCAATGGCTGGGTCTTCGGCTGCAATTCATCGGCGTGGCGATGATCACTGGGGTCGGCCTGCTCGCCGTCATCCAGCACCAGTTCGACGTCGCCGATCCGGGTAATAATCTTGGATTACCTCCCATTGTCCCCATTCTTCTTCATCTACTTTCCTTTGAGTCTTTTTTTCTTTTTTTAAACATATTTTTGCACCTTCTATTACCTATTCAATGTGTAACTTTTTTGTGTGTGTCTTCTTGCTTGGCCCACTTTGACGCCTTATTAATTTGGCGCTGGATGCAATTGTGCGAAATTGCCACTTTTGATGGAAACAGGTCTCGTCGGGCTGGCAATCTCGTATGCGCTGTCGGTGACGGGCCTGCTCAACGGTGTGGTGAACGCTTTCACGGAGACAGAGCGCGAGATGATTGCCGTCGAAAGGGTTAATCAATACATCGAAGCGGTCGTGCCGGAGAACGCGTGGGAGGTGATGGTGCCGCCGTACGCGTGGCCTCTGCACGGCGTCATCACATTCCAGGACGTCGTGCTCAAGTACAGGTAGGTGCTCGAGGTGCCAATGTAATTAGCCTTGCACTACCTACAAGTTATTCGATCCAGTTAGGTGCGCAAAGTTTGAGTGTTTTGCTGCAAGTGTCAGAGTTTGAAATGAGGTCAAATTTAACGATTTTTTTCAATTTGATTTTAATGGTCATTATGTTGATGTTAATTTTGCATATAGAGATCACTTAGTGCCATCATTAAAAGGCGTCAGCTTTGAGACGCGTCCAGGTGAAAAGATCGGCGTCGTCGGGCGCACAGGAGCTGGGAAAAGTTCATTACTAGCCGCATTGTTCCGCCTCGTAGAGCTGCACACAGGCTCTATCAGCATAGACTCTGTGAACATAGCTCACATTTCAATTTCCGCCCTGAGGTGAGTAACACCAAGGACATTAATCCCCGAGTGTAACGCACTTGTCCCGAGCAATGATTTGTGTGATGCCCCCCTTTAGATTGCGCGTATCCTGCATCCCGCAGGAGCCCTTCCTCTTCACGGGCAGCGTGCGCGAAAATCTCGACCCGCTCGGCGAGAATCGCGACTCGGAGATTTGGTCGGCGCTGAACAAGGTGGACCTGCAGGCGGCCGTCCGCCGGATGGGCGGGCTGGAGCAGCCGATCACCAGCGGCGGCGGCAATCTGTCGGCGGGTCAACGACAGCTGTTCTGCTTGGCGCGCGCGCTGCTGCGCAACACCAAGGTGCGTATGAGCGCCCCCCGAACGCGGGGCGCCCATTGTTACAGCACGCCGGCGTCGTTTGGCGATAATATTAGCACCGCGGCGTTTAATTTTAGATCCTGTGCATCGACGAGGCGACGGCGAACGTCGATCAGGAGACGGACAGGCAGATCCAGCAGACGCTGCGCTCGGCGTTCCGCAAGTGCACCGTCATTACGATCGCGCATCGCGTCGAGACGGTGATGGATTGCGATCGCGTCCTCGTCATGGCTGACGGGCAGGCGGTGGAGTTTGACGCGCCGGAGGAGCTGCTGCGCGATGCCAATTCGTACTTCTATCAATTGGTCAACAACGAATGAGCAACATATAAATGACAGCAGGGTGCATTTCATTTTTATATCGTATTCGAAACCCGCATATTCAGGGTTTGATATTATTTTATTACTTTATGTAATATCTAATCATTATCATTTAATCAAGTGACTGTAATCATACAAATAGATAATTATGTTTCTTAACGCATATATTCGTGCAATTTTGCACAATATCGATGCCAAAACACAAAGAAAAAATATCAACAAGCTGCACCTTGCGCAATTAGCAAGCAATTATGCGTGTGCATCGCGAGATAACGACAGTAATTATGTCCTGTTGCCTTATTAACTCCAACGTACCAGGATAAGTGCGTTTAATTTGCTTTCTTTAGTATTTACGCCGCGCCGAAGACAGCAATCAAGGTAAGTAGCTCCCGTGTACATTGTAACCTGCTAGCTGCTACACCTTGCATTCTTGATATCTTGATACACACTTGATGTTTTTGCACGCTGCATGCACTTTGCCGATATTCTCAATATTATTACTGCGCGGGCACGGCCCAATCCAAACAATATTGAGAACTCGAAACGACTTCCTAGTCTTTGTGTTTGCATTCATTTCGCTTCTGGCTGCACTTGATAGCTGGATTCTGCTCGAAATAAAAAAGCGAATTTACGCCCAACCACTTTTTATATCACGAACGTCGGGCAGTTTGCTTCATAAATAAAATCGCAGAGCCTCGAAGACAAATTCAATGGACAATAACATTTTCAGGCATGCATGTTGCGGCTGCTGGTGCGGTCGTTGATGATGATGTTAACAGTTCCCATGATTCACCCATGACTTTGACTTTTTACTGGGAACTGCGAAGTGCAGCGCGCCATTTTCGTTTTTGTTGTTTAATTTTATCCGCACGGCTGAAGCAAAGGCTCAGGTCGGCTAATTAGATTTTTTTCTTGTAAATAATTCGATCGTGATAGCGTTGAGCGCTGGATTCTTTTTAAAGCGCACTATGGAATGCGGCGCATGTAAAATTGTTCCACTTACGCGCGCTCGCGAATGCGCGACGCTGTCAGATGCGTAATTAACGCCGAAATTTATATTTACCTCCTTCGAGCGCCATAAATTCATTTCAACGATTGCATCTACCGCCGCAAGGACGAGCGGCACGAGCGCTTACCATAACAACACGACAGTCGACACAACACGTCCCTCCGCGCGCCGCTTTGAATTATAAGCGCGCTGTAACTGTAATTGATATTTATCTTATTTAAGGGCACGAGAAAATAAAACAGAAACATGTGGATTTATAAAGAAGTGCGAAATAAAAACAACTCGATTAATTCTCGGTACGTTTACAAATTGCACTTAAGTTGTACTAACTTATCATTTTCGCTTAAAATTATAAAGAAGTTTAAATGCAAAGCACACAACTAGAAAAATTGCCTTCTTCATTACTGAATGCTGATTTACTGAATGGCAACAAGTTGATGTACTTGATGGTGTCTGCCGCACTGACTCCTGATGAGCAAACGAGCCTGCCGATGCGTAATGGTAATGAACGCGGTGATAAAATCGGCGACATCGGCAGGAGTGCTGAATGCAACTGTGCGCTGGCTTTTTGCAAGTCCTG
>JAODGB020006042.1:0-10832 GCA_027574905.2 Earota dentata | reverse complement strand
GATCCCACTGAAGGTTTGATATTCTGGACTGATGACGGTGGTCATGGCGTAAGCCAAAAGGTAGCCCGGGTTAACATGGACGGCTCCAATTCGTTGATTCTGAAGGAAATGAACAATCCGGACGCTATTACGATTGACATCGAGAAGAAAATGCTGTATGTGAGTTCCTCAAATCCTCCAACAGTATGGGCGATGGACACTGATGGTCGGGACGCTCGCGAATTGCTGAAGGAAGAACACTCAATCCATAAACCAAAGGCGCTTGCGGTGTTGGACAGCAGATTGTACTACTTGGATCCGTTCTATGAAAAATTAGCGCGGGTTGATTTGCCGCAGGGAAACAACGAGCGCCTTATCATGGAGAACGAAGCCGATCTGAAGACGTTCACAATTTTCAAGAAACGCGCATTGCTTGAGCATCCTTGTCTGCTGAACAATGGCGGATGTAGTCATATTTGTGTACCTTCGCCTGGACGTACCAGGACATGCATTTGTAATATTGGCTCCAAGAAAGAAAACGAAATCAACTGCGTGCCCTATAAGACGTTTGCGGTGGTGGCTCAGTTGGACATGGCAAGAGGATACAGCCTCAAGGACAGCGCAGAAGCAATGGTACCGATTTCCGGGCCTGGACATCATATTCTGCATACTGACGTGCACTTCTCTGGCAACTGGATTTACTGGGTGGAGTTCAACCGCGGTACGTGGAACGGTATCTTTCGGATCAGACCGAACGGCAGCGAATTGCAGCCGATTATTCGCGAAGGCATCGGAAGCAATGGCATCCGCGGCATTACCATCGACTGGATCGCAGGGAACTTATACTTTACCAATGTCTTCCCCCATGAGAACTATTTAGAAGTATGTTGGTTAGATGGCTCGAACAGGAAGATCTTAGTCAAGACCACCACCGACTCTCCGAGGGAGTTAGCCGTGAATCCCCTAAAGAGGATGCTGTACTGGATCGACTACGGACAGTACCCGCGCATTGGCAAAGCCTACCTGAACGGCTCCAACTGGCAACCACTGGTGACATCCGGCATCAGCAATCCGCGCGATTTAACCGTCGATATGCTAACGCACGACGTCTTCTGGGTGGACACCAAGCTGGATATGATTCAGAAGATCAGCTGGACGGGCGGCGCGCGACAAATGATACGGCGAAACCTGCCCAATGCGATGGGCATTGCAGTGCACATGGGCGACGTCTACTGGGTGGATCGCAACTTGCAGACCATCTTCAAAGCTTCCAAACTCGTCGGCAACACGTCCCTCCCAACTAAAGTACGAACCAATCTTCAAAAATTGAGGGACATCGCTATTTTCGATATTACCAATCAACCACCAGATGATTCGAACCCTTGCTTTAAACTGGGCAATGGCGGCTGTGAGCAACTCTGTTTCTCCTTTCCACCAGATGTCGCTACGAACAACCCTCTGAATTATGCATGCGACTGTGCCACAGGTCGTTTGGGACCCGATGGCAAAAAATGCGAGTTCTTCGATGAATACCTCGTGTTCTCAACGCGCACTGAAATCCGCGCGATTGCCCTTGACCGGAAGCAAACATCCATTCCGTTCAAATCCATCTCTAACCTCACCAACGTGGTGGGCATTGATTTCGACCACGCCGATCAAACGATTCTCTTCACGCAAATCCGTCCCTGGGCTAGGATCGCAACAATGCCGGCTAAATCGCCATCTGCTGAGTCTATCACGAATATCATCTCAAAGGGCATTAACCCTGAGGGTATCGCATATGATTGGACACAGAAGAAGGTTTATTGGACGGATTCCTCCAACCACAGTATTTATGCGATGAATTTAGATGGTTCCGACCTGGTTATGATCGCTAGGGTGGAAAGACCTCGTGCGATTGTTATCGATCCATGCAACGGCACGCTATTTTACACTGATTGGGGTAAATTTGGCACGTCGGGAAAGATCTTCCGCACCACCATGGCTGGCTCACTGAAGAAGGTCATTGTGGATAAGAATTTGGCCCAACCATCCGGCCTTGCTATTGATTACGACGACAACATGTTGTATTGGACGGACGCGGTCAGAGAGAAGATTGAGCGCTCTGACTTGAACGGCAACAATCGTCAAGTGCTGATTTCGGCGACAATTTATCCGTTTTCAATCACAGTGAGCGGGAATTACATTTACTGGACCGACCTGCAGCTCAGGGGTGTCTATCGCGCTGAGAAGCACACCGGCGCGAACATGATCGAGATGGTCAAGCGACTGGAGGACAGTCCGCGCGATATTCAAGTGTTCTCCAGCACGCGACAAGCATGCAAAGTCAACCCGTGCCATATCAACAATGGTGGCTGCGCCAAGAGCTGCCACCCAGGCATGAATGGCACGTCCGAGTGCAAATGTGACGATAACACTAAGCTCGTCAACGAGGGCCGAATGTGCGTGCCGAAGAACAACACCTGTGACTCGAGCAAGTTCTACTGTGCCAATGGGAAGTGCATCAGCAGGATGTGGTCTTGTGATGGCGAGGATGACTGTGGGGATAACAGTGATGAAGATACAAATTACTGCTGTAAGTATTTTAATACATACAAATATAATTTAAAGAACACCGCAGTTAAAATGTTCAATTTGTTTTGCTCATAGCTTTCCATTCGTGCTCCCCGAATGAATTCCGCTGCAACAATGGCCGCTGCATCTTCAAATCATGGAAGTGCGATCATGAGAACGACTGTAAAGATGGCTCCGACGAGGTGGACTGCGAATATCCCCCATGCGCGAATGGCGAGTTCACGTGTGCGAATCACAGATGCATTCCGATGGCACAGGTTTGCAATGGCATCAATGACTGTAAGGACAATGTCACCTCGGATGAAACACACGAGCGTTGCCCGCAAAACACCACGTGCCCGTTGAATCACCTCAAGTGCGAGAAGACGAACATCTGCGTTGAGCCCTATTGGTTGTGCGACGGCGATAACGACTGCGGAGATAACTCCGACGAAAACCCGCTTCACTGTGCGCAGCGAACGTGCCCACAAAACAGCTTCCGCTGCCCCAATCACAGGTGTATTCCGGCGACATGGTATTGTGATGGGGACGATGATTGTGGTGATGGAGCCGACGAACCCCCAGAATATTGCAAGAGTGAAGGACGTACTTGCTTCGGTGATTTGTTCACCTGCGACAATGGCAACTGCATTCCGCGGATTTACATCTGCGATGGGGATAATGATTGTGTAGATAACAGCGATGAAGACACTCGGCATCAATGCAACGACCGACGGTGCGATGACGAAACCGAGTTCACATGCGAAGCAAACAAGGCTTGGGGACGGGCGCAGTGCATTCCCCGGAAGTGGCTGTGTGACGGTGATCCAGACTGCGTTGACGGCGCTGATGAGAACTCGACTCTGCACAGCTGTGCGACACCATCGCCGTGCTCTGAAGATCAATTTACTTGTGCAAATGGACGGTGCATTAATAAGGGATGGCTGTGTGATCATGATAACGATTGCGGGGACGGTACCGATGAAGGCAAGGAGTGCAACTCAAAGTATAAGACCTGCTCTTCACAGGAGTTCAGTTGTCAGAACTTTAAGTGCATCCGTAAGCAGTACAGATGCGACGGCGAGGATGACTGCGGTGATCACTCCGACGAAGTTGGATGCAGTAAGTTCTAGATTTATTCTGTATTTTACCTCTAACTTCTAAACCTCTGTTGCGTTACAGAAAAGGATAACAGCACCTGCAAAACGCCTGGAGAATTCACCTGCAACAACGGGCAATGCATTGATTACCAACTGGTGTGCAACAAGGTGCCGGACTGTGCGGACGAATCTGATGAACCAGCCCACTGCAACGTGGATGAATGCGCGAAGGTTGAGATTCATCAATGTGGTCACAAGTGCGTGGACACGCCAACTGGATATTACTGCGAATGCAATCAAGGATACAAGTAAGTCGACATTGGGGACTTCTTAAATAATACTTACTAATTATTCTTTTGTCTTGTCAGGTTGCTCACCGATAACAAAGCTTGTAGCGATATAGACGAATGCATAGAAACACCTGGCGTCTGCTCTCAATTTTGCTCGAATACTCCCGGAGGTTACTATTGCAAGTGCAATGATCAATATTACGACCGGCAGCTGGATGAACACACCTGCAAGCGCAAGGATAAATCCGAACCTTGGTTGCTCTTCACGAATAAATACTACATCCGCAATATGTCGGTTGATGCGCATACTTACAACCTGATGCATCAAGACCTGCTCAACGTCGTGGCCCTGGACTACGACTATCAAGATCAGAAGCTCTACTTTGCTGACGTTACTGCTAAGACTATCTTCAGGTCGAATATCGGTGGTAATGGGGATAAGGAGCCTGTAATCCGCCATGATTCTCATGGTTTGGAAGGAATTGCTGTCGATTGGATTGGCAGGAAGTTGTATTGGTTGGATAGACACTCCAAGAATCTGGACGTTGCTGAGCTGGATGGTACGAGTCGCACAACACTGAAGACGGCGATTCCTGATCCTAGAGCACTTGCGGTGCATCCGGGTACCGGGTACCTGTACTTTGCTTCTTGGCATCTTCAGGCGTATATTGGCAAGATTGGCATGGACGGTTCCAACTTCACGAGGATTCTGAACTGGGAGGATGACATCGCGTGGCCGAACGCGTTAACTATTGACTACTTCACCGACCGTGTGTATTATGCTGATGCTCATTTGGATTACATTGCATTTGCCGACTTGGAAGGCCGCAATCGACATATTGTTTTGTCAGGTGCGAGCGTACCGCATGTCTTCGCGCTGTCACTGTTTGATGATTTTGTGTATTGGACCGACTGGAACTTGAAGGCGATTAGCCGCGCGAACAAATTCCACGGTAAAGACTTGACGGTAATCAGGAACACGACGCATCGCCCGTATGATATTCACATTTACCATCAGTTGAGGCAGTTGCCGTATACGAATCCATGCGGCACCAACAATGGCGGCTGTTCGCATTTGTGTCTTATTTCACCACCACTAGCATCCAGCTATTTGAACATTGAAGGTTATGGTGAGGAAGGCGCAACTGGCTTCAAATGCGCATGTCCTAACCAGTACTACATCGCTAACGATCAAAAGACCTGCATTGCCAACTGCACGCAAGGCCAATGGACCTGCGGTGGGCAGGATGAGAAGTGTATTCCATGGTTCTGGCAGTGCGATGGTGAGAAGGACTGTAAGGATGGTTCTGATGAGCCTGCTACCTGCCCGCCGCGACAGTGCCGCGCGGGGACGTTCCAATGTAAAAATGGCAACTGCACCCCTTCCGCCACCATCTGCGATGGTACCGATGACTGTGGTGATGGATCCGACGAGCAAAACTGTAACATGCCCTGTCCCGAGCTGGAATTCAAGTGTCGCTCCAATGGCAGGTGCATTTTGGACTCCTGGAGATGCGATGGCGATGCAGATTGTAAAGACGGCAGTGACGAGGATCCCAGCGTATGTCACAAGCGAGCTTGTGATCCCGACACGGAGTTCGCCTGCAAGAACGGCCGCTGTATTCCGAAGTTATGGATGTGCGACTTTGACAATGATTGCGGGGACGATTCCGATGAGCCGGCGTACATCTGCCGACAGAAGAACTGCACCACCGGATGGCAGCGATGCCCGGGTCGGTCTAACTACCGTTGCATTCCAAAATGGCTGTTCTGCGATGGCAAGGATGATTGTAGGGATGGTTCCGATGAGTTGCCGCAATATTGCCCCAGTTGCAACTCCGACACTGACTTCAAATGCGCCAACAATCGCTGTGTACCGAAGCAATGGACCTGCGACTTTGCCGATGACTGCGGGGATGGCTCCGATGAAACCGAGGCGCTGTGCAAAGGAAGCTACAGAGAGTGTTCTGAATCTGAGTTTAGATGCAAGAACGGAAAATGTATATCAAACAGGTGGCGATGCGACCATGAGGATGATTGTGGGGACAACAGCGATGAGCAGGGCTGCAGCGGTTACCAATGTAAGAATGGCACATTCCAGTGTACGTCAGGACATTGCATTGCTTCCTACTTCCGGTGCGACGGTGACCGCGATTGTCGCGATATGTCTGACGAGATGAACTGTCCGCCAAGGTACCCAGGTGGTCGTTATTGCCCCGAATCGCGCTTCCAGTGTGAAAACCATCTCTGCATCAGCCAGGCAGATCTCTGTGATGGTGCTGATGACTGCGGTGACGGCTCCGATGAGGCACCATCATTGTGCACGAACTTTAACTGTGACACCCTGCGACGATTCCAATGTGCCAATCACAGATGCGTGGCTCGATACCAGCTCTGCGATGGCGTTGATAACTGCGGCGATGGATCCGATGAAAACAACATGACTCTCTGCGCTTCCAAACACAAACCGTGCAACGGTAACATCGAATATCAGTGCGCAAACAAGAAGTGCATCGATCGGGGACAGGTTTGCGACTTTGCCGATGACTGTGGCGATGGATCGGATGAACTGGGCTGCCATCACAACAGCGTTTGCTTGGACAGTAACCGAGGTGGTTGTGATCATCAGTGCATGAACCTCACTGACGGTGGTTATATCTGCGTGTGTCGCTCAGGCTACATCATTTCCAAAGAAAACCGTAAGAAGTGTCAGGATGTCGACGAGTGCGTGACTGGCACCCATCATTGTTCGCAAACGTGCCTCAATCTCAACGGAACGTACGGTTGTGCCTGTAAGAGCGGCTTCCAGCTGAGCGATGGTCTTTCTGGTGTGTGCAAAGCTGAAGAGAACAACATTACGCTGCTATTCGCGAACGGGCCTGAAATCCGCGCTTATACCCTGAGTGACCAAGATGAGCTCGATGTCATCAGCGAGGAGAAGCGCATCGAAGCTTTGGATTACAACCCAGAATCGAAGATCATCTTCTGGGCTGACAGCTACGACAAAACCATCAAACGATCGTACATGGTTAACGCGATGAATGGCCAGGTCAAAACTGGATTCGCACAGGATTTGAATATGAAGGGCAATAGTAAACCCACAGCGGTGGCGATTGATTGGATCGGCGACAACTTATACTGGACGGAAATTGATCGCGCTGGTTCGAAGCCAAAGGGACGTGTGATGGTCGCCAAGACCGATGGGCGATACAGAAGAGCTGTTGTCAGCGTAGGACTGGAAAGCCCCAGCTCACTTGTGGTCGATCCGCAGCTGGGTCGCATGTTCTGGTCGGACTCGGGCTCAGCTCCGAAGATCGAAGTCTCATGGATGGACGGTTCCAAGCGAAGACCACTGATAACGGAAAATATTCGACACCCGACTGGTTTGTCAATTGATTACTCCATGGATCACACGCTGTACTGGGTGGACACCAAGTTGAATACGATCGAAACCATGAACTATGACGGATCGAACAGGAAAACAATTCTTAAAGGAGAAGTTCTTAAACATCCGATTTCCCTGGATGTTTTTGAGTCCAGCCTGTACTGGGTGACCAGGGACACGGGAGAATTGCTGCGACAAGATAAGTTTGGACGCGGTGTGCCGGTGATCATCCAGCGTGACCTCGTCAATCCATCTGGTGTGAAGGTCTACCACAATCTGAGATACAACAAGACCATTGCAAATGCCTGTCGCGATAACAAATGCTCCCATCTTTGCTTGCTGGTGCCCAGTGGCCACAGATGTTCGTGCCCGGATTCGCCTCAAGTGCCAACCCATCGTGGCAAAGCAGACATCTTGTGCGATGCTGCCGCGGAGCGTCCGAGACCGTTACCTCGAATCTGCTCGTGTCAAAATGGTGGGGTGTGCAGGGAAACAGATACTAATGAGTTGGCCTGTGAATGCCAAGAAGATTTCAGTGGAACTTACTGCGACGTACACACGGCGCACAGTCGATTTGCTGGTGGCTCCAATGCGGCCGCCATTATCATTCCAATTGTCGTCATCTTATTGGTTGTTGGTGCTGCTACTGGTGTTTGGTTTTTCATCAGAAAGAGACCATTGTAAGTGCTATCAGTCTACGAATGTATAGATTGTTCTGATTATGTTCTTGTTTATTTCTTGCAGTGGAAAGGGAAGTTTGGGTAGTCTATCCAGCAGTCAAACGGTGTCATTCCGACAAGGCACCAACGTTGAGTTCGGCCCCAACACCTTTGGCGGCAGCAATGGCACCGGCTCCGTGGAGCCAATGGACGTTGCTTACACATTAGATCCAGTTGGCAATAAAAATCGGGACTTCCACAATCCCATGTACGATGCTGTTCAGGGCGGCAATCCAGATTCGACTGGCAATGGCAGTTCAGGTACCTATCATAATTTTGAATGTTGTATTTGTGTTTAATGAGCGTGTGTTTCTTGTTGTAGCTTTGTATGAAGTGCCAGTCGACGTGACCAAGTCTAAGTCAGACACGTTCACAGAACCGCCGAGCGCCATCTTGGCACCCTCCAGCGTCATCCATCGCTCATCGCCGCAGATCAACATCCGGCATCGCGAGCTGGATCCGGCGCACGACACCGGCAAGGACACCCAGAAGCTGGTCGAGGAAGACTGCTGATACCGGCTGAAGTACGACCTACCGACGTTGAGCTATTTATACAAGTTTCTACTCACGCACTACGCGAAAAAGTGATTGCTGAACACGAACAATTCCAATGCTACATAAACGGACGCTCGCGCGCCAAAAATTTGAATGAAGAACTACACACCCAGCAGTCCGAGGGCATCTTTTTTTACGATATGAACTAAAAATATAATGAAATTTTGTTGTGAACTTGAGAATGATTAAGTAAGTAAGCGAATTCCTAATTATTTTTAAATTTTACGATTACGTATTGATATTGATATCAAAACAAGGAAGGGTCATAGACAATTTATATTTGTATGCAAAGATTTAAAACCAGGAGAGGGCGTATATTTCTGAATAATCGTTATCTCATATAATGTATATTTGAGTTTGATACCAAAATTGTGGCGATGTGTTACGATATACTTTGTGACGAAGGGATGACTATATCAAGAGAGAGAGAGCTGCGTCTCTTTAAATCTCGCAGGATTATGTGTTTTGTTTAGCAGAGATTGGTGGATGAACTAACAAATTATGCAATACGCTGATGCTAAAGTCACTCGCGACAATGATGCAATGGGAGGGAGGAGAAGGGACGAGATGTGAAACAGAGGATGAGAAATTATTTTTATAACGAGTTATTGGTGTGCTTGTGAACATTTATTTACTAAATAATTGTACGAGAATTCCGCTCATTCTAGTTTGGCCTGAGTGAAACTATCAAACATCCGATCAAGATATCAGCTTCTTCTTTAATGTTTTCAAAACAAGAAAGGGTAAAACTTACAATGGAAAAAAAAAACCAAAGTGCCATTCAAAGAAAGAAAGAGACCCGCGAAGCTGCATACGCATATACGCGTGAAACGAACGAGAATCGTAACAACTTCTTCCATAATGTAAGATTATGTAAATATAGCGATATAAATTAGTATGTAATATATTAAAAGAATACAATAATAGCAGGGAGCGAACAAAGCTAACATTCGGACGATGGCAAGAGGACACTCGACAAAAGTCTAATTACTTTGGAGACTGCATTACATTCCAATAAACCTAAACATTTTTTAAGTATAAATACGTTTTAAATTTTACGCGACTCGTTAGTTGAAAAGTGGAATAATTTGTTTATTTGTTTTATATAATATTAGTTGTATCTATGCATATATATTTAATAATTGTTAAATAGTTGGCTCTATATTTTATCAATGTCATATCTTCAAATCGATGTCAATGTCGCACATCTCTGGTCGTCCAGAGGATGTGTCAGGGGACCGTCCATGTAAAACGAGAAAAACGCAATTTACTGAATACAATTTAATGTCGAAACGAACTACATACTGTGCAGCGCACTTTTACATAATTGCAGTATTCCTGGCGCATGTGACACACCACCAAGAACAGCAAACTGTAAATAACCTTGTTATTATGAGAGAATTATTACATGTCACGTACAATGTAAAATGAAAGAAAAAAGTAAATTAATTGTACTTATTGTGTGTATAATCGTCGACAAAAATCTGCGGCAAGTCTGGTCTCATAATAATAGGTGATTCCTGCGCGCGGAACACCGGCGCGCAGCTTTTAAGTTGCGCATGCATACATAATTATAAATTTGGGGATCAAATGATGTACGTTTTTGTTTCAAAGATGTATATTTCATTTTTCAGTAAATATAGTGGTTGTTTTATATGGCGATTTTATAACTGGAGTTGTTTGTCAATTTTTCAAATTTTTGACACATCTGAAAATGCTTCAAATCTATGGTTTCCACATCTCCATATTTATGAACTGAACAATAATTTCGTCAGAAATTTTCAACATTTTGAAAACACACCATGGAAAATCCTATTTATTTCCCGGACGCTTCGTCCTTTTCAAGTTTCCTTCTAGATTCGGATAGCCAAAGGGTTGCTCTTTATTGTCCTATTACAACCCGCTCAAGGGCCTGGAAGTGCCCTAAAATGGACTTCAAAGCTTGGCAATTTCTTGACTTTCTCAAAACACGCCTAGGAAAATCCTTCATATTTCCCGAACGCTTCGTCCGTTTTTAAGTTTCTATGCATATTCAGATAGCCAAAGACTTGCTCTTTACTCTACTGTCAATCCTCTCAAGGGCCTGGAAGTGCCCTAAAATGGACCTCAAAGTTTGGCAATTTTCGACATTTTTCAAAACACGTCATGGAAAATCCTTGATATTTCCCGAACGGTTCGGGATATTTTAAGTATTCTTGCATATTCGGATAGCCAAAGAGTTGCTCTTTATTACTACGTCAATTTCAATCCT
>JAODGB020005989.1:0-10529 GCA_027574905.2 Earota dentata | reverse complement strand
CTTCCATCTGGTGATATGAAATACTGCACCACATTATCACAGCATATCAAAACATCTGCCTCCCCTTGTGATGTGGTGATGGTCAAGTTGTTCATTGCTTCAGCCAACTCACTGTATGTCCTCAGCCTTTGTGGACTTCCTGGTGTAGCCCCCTGTCCATCCACCACATCATCATAGAGTGGCGGAGGCTCCGTCTGCACGAAACCAGGCGCCGAGGTGATGGCATTGATCCTCTGGAGGACTTCCACTCTAGACTGCTTCATCTTCTGCACCATGCTGCAGGCGTGCTTCCACGAATCGTCCGGCTCGTCGGGGCAGGAAATCACCACGTCCAGCGCTTTGTCGATGGTGAGTATGCCTGCCTTGTACGCCTCGATCGCTTCGTTCGGCCGCTCCTGCTCCTCCAGGCTGATGGCACGGTCGATGTGCGCGTATGCATCGTCGTGGATGCCCCTCAGGAGGCGGTAATTCACTGCCCACGAATTGGACGCCGCGTTGCCCATTGTTTACCAGTAGCTGGAGTATTACAGGCGATTGTAATTATGTACATTCGTGCGCAATGTCGTGTGATTGCAAAATATTGCGCAGGAAACTCGTCAGGTACGTCGTGAAAATGGTGGAATGCGAATGCGACTACGAGTGCGTTGAGGTCTAGCATGTTTAATTTTAGTGCGCTCCGTGCGGCCAATGACCAATCGCTGCCTTATCATGAGAACTGATAAATAATAAACAATACCAAGACGCACAGGGGTCTCCCAATGCGGCCAATGTACAGAAGAAGTTGAAATTTGGACCCTATTCAGCTTTCTTGCATGTGACGCAAAAGAATATTCTAGAAGTTACTGGATTTAAATACCCCACCGTTTTCTAGTGACAATGTAACATATACAGAGAGTTCTAGTAATTTCCCCAGCGCGGTGAATATATCTCGTCAAATGCTTGTTTCTTGCATGTTGGCGACACCATGTGCGGGAAACGTCGTTGCTAGGGATTTCTTCGGTTGTGCAGTTGGCATTGATATTGACATATCAGTCCCTCTTCCGCGATATTCTCGAACGATTTCAGTTTCCATTTCGATTGTGAGCACGTGAAGTGCGGCGTCCCGAATCATCGACGAAATTTCCTGAACACTAGCGAAAAAGCACACCTCACACGCACACCGCGACCATGCTATCCGCAGCGAGAACGTTGAGCCGGCGCGCCCTGGAGTGCAGCAAGTTGGGATACGATATATCGGCGAATCGCCGCTTCTCGCAGCTTCTGAAAACCGTAAGTCCAACCTTGATTCCCCGCACGCCGCACGCTTTTCGGCGTGGACCGGATTTGCCATGCCGCATGGCGGTTATATAACACGCCGGGTGCTCGAGACCCCTTGAACTACCCGCGGAAGGCATTAAATCACTGCACTTTTTGCGGCATTCGCCGCTATTGCGTCATGTGCCGCGTCACGGCCATCTTCGAATAGCTGCGAATGTATTCCAATTGGATTTTGTTCCTCAGACACAATGCGCTGCGGTGAACAACCCGCAGTACGACCAACTGCGCTACAAGTCCGAGGGCGTGAAGGGCGCGGTGATCGGCATCGACCTGGGCACGACCAACTCCTGCGTGGCGGTGATGGAGGGCAAGCAGGCGAAGGTCATCGAGAACGCCGAGGGCTCGCGCACCACGCCGTCGGTGGTCGCCTTCAGCAAGGAGGGCGAGCGGCTGGTGGGCATGCCGGCGAAGCGGCAGGCCGTCACCAACTCGAGCAACACGTTCTACGCGACGAAGCGTTTGATTGGCCGCCGCTTCGAAGACGCTGAAGTTAAAAAGGACATGTAAGCATTTGCCTCACAGGCCCACAGTCAAACAAGTAATGCAACTTTTCTCTCTGTCCAGGAACAATGTTTCGTACAAAATTGTGCGTGCGTCGAACGGCGACGCCTGGGTGCAGGGCACCGACGGCAAGATGTACTCGCCGAGCCAGATCGGCGCCTTCACGCTGATCAAGATGAAGGAGACTGCCGAGCAGTACCTCAACGTGAAGGTGAAGAACGCCGTCATCACGGTGCCGGCGTACTTCAACGACTCGCAGCGGCAGGCGACCAAGGACGCCGGGCAAATCTCCGGCTTGAATGTGCTGCGCGTGATCAACGAGCCGACGGCGGCGGCGCTCGCCTACGGCATGGACAAGACCGAGGACAAAATCATCGCTGTTTACGACCTGGGCGGCGGCACCTTCGACATCTCCATCCTGGAGATCCAGAAGGGCGTGTTTGAGGTGAAGTCCACCAACGGCGACACGTTCCTCGGCGGCGAGGACTTCGACAACCTGCTGGTGAACCACCTGGTGCAGGAGTTCAAGAAGGAGCAGGGCCTGGACGTGACCAAGGACCCGATGGCGATGCAGCGCCTGAAGGAGGCCGCCGAGAAGGCCAAGATCGAGCTCTCGTCGGCGCTGCAGACCGACATCAACCTGCCTTACCTGACGATGGACTCCTCCGGCCCGAAGCACATGAATCTGAAGCTCACGCGCGCCAAGTTCGAGGCGCTCGTCGGCGACCTCATCAAGCGCACCATCCAGCCGTGCCAGAAGGCGCTGAAGGACGCCGAGGTGGCCAAGTCCGACGTGGGCGAGGTGCTCCTCGTCGGCGGGATGTCGCGCATGCCGAAGGTGCAGTCCACCGTGCAGGAGGTGTTCGGCAAGCAGCCGTCCAGGGCGGTGAACCCCGACGAGGCGGTCGCCGTCGGCGCGGCCGTGCAGGGCGGCGTGTTGGCTGGCGATGTTACCGATGTGCTGCTTTTGGACGTGACGCCACTGTCGCTTGGCATCGAGACGCTCGGCGGCGTATTCACGCGCTTGATCGGCAGGAACACGACGATTCCAACGAAGAAGAGCCAGGTGTTCTCCACGGCTGCTGACGGCCAGACGCAGGTGGAGATCAAGGTGCACCAAGGCGAGCGCGAGATGGCGAATGACAACAAGCAGTTGGGGCAGTTTACGCTTGTTGGCATTCCACCGGCGCCCAGGGGCGTGCCTCAGATTGAGGTGACTTTCGATATCGACGCCAATGGCATTGTGCATGTTTCGGCGAGGGACAAGGGCACCGGCAAGGAGCAGCAAAGTACGCAGCATGAACTTTTAAGCAAGTTTACGTTTACTTATTACTTATTTCTTGTTGTGTAGTTGTTATCCAGTCTTCCGGCGGATTGAGCAAGGACGAAATCGAGAACATGGTGAAGAACGCCGAGCAGTACGCGCAGGCGGACAAGGTGAAGAAGGATCGCGTGGAGGCCGTCAACCAGGCCGAGGGCATTGTCCACGACACCGAAACCAAGATGGAAGAGTACAAAGATCAACTACCCAAGGACGAGGTAACTATTTCATCAAAACATCCACTAAATCGACGAAATCAACACATTTTATTCTCCAGTGCGAGAAGCTCAAGGAGGAGATCAACAAGGTGCGCGAGATGCTCGCGAAGAAGGACGACCTGGACCCGGAGGAGATCCGCAAGACCACCAGCACGCTCCAGCAGTCCTCGCTGAAACTCTTTGAGATGGCTTACAAGAAGGTACTAACTGCAGCTAGATTAAAACCAAACAAGTCTTAACTTTTTCTCTTTGCATCTAGATGGCAGCAGAGCGCGAAGGCGCGAATGCGAATCAGCAACAACCGCAGCAGGACGCCGCCCCCGGCGACAAGCAGGAGAAGAAGGAGGAGAAGAACTAGGCCTGAATCATCACTCAAATTCATCCACCCCACCCCAATCAACAAACCGTAAAAAAAACAAACAAAAAATTAGAATTCATTCATGCGACATGTCATTATCATTTCCCCATGACGTCATGACCTAACTTAAACGGTTAAAGAAAGGGACGCCGCCGGCGGGAGGTAAGGTTTTCCCCCCATTCGAGTTGCCTGCTGCGCGGGTGGCGTCGTGCGCTTGCGCAATATTCATGTTGCTTTTTTTATATTACTTATGTATATACTTGAGTGTCCATCTCATTGCTGACGCACATCAGACAGAAATTTCGTCAAATTATATATTTCCTATTTGAAGTCGTCGGAAGGCAGGCGCAGAAGGAGCACCGCGTTTGTTTTAATTTAGTGATGCTGCGGACGGACGGAAATATATGCGCTGCGTGCGCGGCTCGAAATGATTCCTAGGTTCCGGTATGAACGGCTGTGTGAAAGAAGTGCGTGCGAGAAATGTGTGCGTGAAATGACGTAAGCGTAAGCCATAAGGAACGAAGCAGGTGTGAGTAGTGAGGAAGGTTTTACAGTTGGAAACCTTTGAGAATACGAAACGAGAAGCGAGAAGCAAGAAGCAAAACGTGTTTTGTGTTAGTCACTTAGTCAAACGATAAAATGATACAGATACATTATTAATGGTTATTATGTAATATAATGTATGCAGGATGTTTTTATGCAGCAAAGTAATGCAGAAAGCGCTGGGCTTTCTGAAAATATTAAATATTTTGTTTTGTAGTTGCACTTGTCGATCCGCTTGGAAACCCCCACCCTCCTTGTGCGCGTCGCAATGCGTTGATGGCGCAGGGATATTTGCTAATTAATTAAGCGCGCACGGAAATGACGGCGCGGGGGCAATGAAATATGAATTTTGAAAAGTGGAGCAGGCGACACACAGAGGTAATGACTGCCGTGGGATCAATTACGCTTGAATTATTCAGGCGCTACGTGCGGCTTTTAACCATCTGCTCGCTGCTTAATTGCTTCCTAGATGCCATCGCGGCATTGGAAGTCGGCGCGGATAATACTTGCTCTAGATCTAGATTCTAGATAATTTGTGTTAAGTTTAATTTGGTTTAGTTTTATGTGGTGATGTACATTGTGTGTGGAGTGGTGTGGCTGCCGGCGGGGGATGAAGCTGTTGGCGGGCGCGAGATAGAAATCGATAGCGCGCTCGCCGCCGCCGCACAGCATGCGCGTCCCCGGCGCCTGCCTCTGCCTCCGGCTCGCGTTCTCCGCGCGCTCGCAGTCGCCGACAAGATGTAGAGGCGGTGCAGCGCTTACCAACAGCCCCCCCGTAGTGACGAGATTTGCACCGACGCTTTTTCGTTTTTCAACGCGTTACTCGACATTAATCAACTAGTAGTGCAGCAAGGAATCATCACCGATCGCAGTAGCAACATGCTGGCGTAAGAATAAGAAAACAATGCTTAACACAAGACGCTTAAACGCAGTACAAGTTCACAAGCGGCAATCATCGACGGCTTGCATAGTTTGAGCAGTTTCGCGGGGTGTAGAATAGAATGCTGCCCGAGGAGCGCCGGAAAAACGGGAATCGCGCCAAGCATCGGCAAAGATGAAAGATGATCAACCCTCATCAGAACCTGCTGTTCGTGGCGACCATCCTCGCGCTGTGCGTCATCAGCTTCGTGCACGTCTTCCTCTTCCCGCTGTACGACGCGGACGCGAAGCGCTATGCGACGAAGACGTACTTTGACTTCGAGCAGTCGCTGTGCATGGCGAACCTGCGCCATCGGCGCGGCGCCGCCGCCGCGGCGAAGGCGCAGGGCGCGTGCCCGCGCGGCGCCATCGTCACGATCGTGCAGGGCGGCCGCCTCGGCAACCAGATGTGGGAGTACGCGAGCGTGTGGGCGCTCGCGCGCCGCACCGGCCTCGAGCCGTACGTGCCGCGCTGCATCCAGCTGAAGCTGGAGCAGATCTTCGAGTCGCTGAGCATCCCCAGCTTCGAGGACGTCGCGCACTGCCCGCTGGACCTCGGGCGCTTCGTGCGCTCGCTGGACGCGTGGACGCTGAACAACCAGAGCGTCGTGCTGCCGCGCTACTCCATCCAGCCGGACGTGGTGCTCACGTGGGTGCACGACATCGTCGCCGAGTTCACCTTCCGGCGCAAGTGGCGCGCCAAGAGCCAGCAGGTGCTGCGCGCGGCGATGGCGGCGGCGCGCGAGCGCGCGCGCGTCCTCTTCGTCGGCGTGCACGTGCGCCGCACCGACTACATCGGCTACCTGTGGCGGAAGCACGCCGTGCCGCCGGCCGAGCCGCTCTTCTACTACTCGGCGATGCGCTACTTCACGCAGAAGTACCGCCAGCACGAGGTGCTCTTCGTGGTCGTCAGCGACGACCCGCGCTGGTGCCAGCGCAAGTTCGCCGGCATGCGCAACGTCTACGTGCCGGGCCGCAGCCTGCCCAACACGCCCGCGCTGGACCTCGCCATCTTGGCGGCGTGCAATCACTCCATCTTCGACTACGGCACGTTCGGCATCTGGGGCGCGATCCTCGCCGGCGGCGAGACGGTCTATTACAACCTCAGCAGGCACTCGTCGATGCGCGTCGGCCAGCTGCTGCCCAATTGGCATGCGATGTCCTAAAAGGCGCGGAAGGCTGGAGAGGTAATTTGTACATAGGCTCATTAACACACGTTTCATCTAAATGTGCTAAATGTAATCTAATCACACTTATCACCTCAATCGCTCGCAATCACGTCACGAACACAATTTTACAAAAAGAAAAAAAAACGACAACAATCATTCAAACTCATTAGATGTTAAACCTAAGTGAAACAAAACACACATGTAACAAACAAAAAACAAAAGAATCGCGACGAAGTGAAATTATTTTCTAAGTATTTGTTAGGCGCCACTCACACTGGGCGACGCGCCACTGCGTGCGTCACGCCGCGCGAGTAACTCGTTAGATAGTCAAAGTTCTTCTCTCTATATCTCTATCTCTCTCTATCTCAGTGCCAAAAAGAAACAAAAAAATGACGAAAACATTTTTAATCCCGAACGAAGGGACCGAAGATATATTTCTATTTCTATTGATCTACACCCACAAAACAAAGCATTTAATAACAAAGCCCTCAAAGAAAGGCTCTATTTTGTTCCTTCTTTAATCCTCGTGTTGGTTATATTTAACGGATTTTACAAAGATGCTAGGATTTGGTGGAAAGGGCAAGCAACATTGTACATAATATTCTATTAGTCGACGCCGAACTGTGCGGCGAATTGTTTCTCAAAAACTGTGATCTGTCTTTTATTAGCATTTTTTGGGGATAGTTTCTTATTATCTATTCTATTTGTATTCAATGTGCCAAAGCAAAAAACAAATTGTATGTGTGTGGCTGGAGATAAACACTAAAAAAGCTAAAAACTTACTCTACAAATGTATAAACGAAGAAAGGAAAATCTTTAATGTTTCTGTGATACACGATATATTTACAATATATGTATATACAATCATGAAAACAAATAAATTTCTTGAAAAATAACGACACCTATTTCGTTAACAACAAGTATATTTGTCTATTCCTTACATTATTACATGAATCTAATTCGCAGCGTTTTTTTGTTTGTTATTTATTTGCGTAGTAGTACTGAGTTTTGTTTTTGGTGTATGTTGGGTTGCCTAGGCCTAGGTCTAGAGTAGTTCTAGAATGTTCTAGAAGCTGCTCGCTGCTGCTGTCAACTGTTTTAACCTGAAACTGCTAAAGTGATGTGATTAGTTGCGTTTAAATAAGAGTGGTTTCGTCCTGGCCCTCCTCGGCGCGCAGCAGCGACTTTTGGCTCGCGGACTTCTCGCCCTTGTCGCCCTTCTTGAGCGCGCTTTTGTCGCCATTATTCTCCACCGACGAGCACTCCGGCGAGCTGTTGTCGAACGGCATAAAGTTGTTGGTGGTGGTGGTGGTGGTCGTGCTGCTCGTGGAGGGCAGGTCCTGCAGGTCGGGCGAGGCGAGCGGCGGCTGGTACTTGGGGCTGGAGTCGAGCGTCTCCTTGAGATGCATCACCGGGTAGCTCTCGCGGTAGCCGCTCGTCGACGACGTCTGCGAGACGGCGCTGTCCTCGTCCCAGGAGCCGTCGTTGTGCTTGGTGCGCGTCGCGATGCGCAGGCGGTGCGCGTCCGCCGCCGGCGGCGAGTGCACCGGCGTGGGCGTGGCCGTCTCCGGCGGCGGGCTCATCTCGATCGAGAGCGGCGAGACGGGCGGCGTGCGCGCGCTCTCCGGCTCCTCCCCCGCCTCCGGCTCCGCCTCCTGCTCCGGCTCATCGCGACCGTCGGCCGCGGCGGCCCGCGACGAGGGCGGGCTGGAGGGCGGCGCCTCCGACTGCGGCGGCGGCGGCTGCGAGTGGGTGACCTACGGATGGACATTGAGAATGGTGAGTGCAGGTCGGTCAGCCGCCAAGCATTACCTCAAGCTTGCTCTTGCGGCTCTTCCGCAAGCGGAACGTTTTCCGGCTTTGCGGTTTGACGCGCTGCAATCGGGATTTTTGATTGTGGGCGGGGTGTTGGTGGGCGTGGGTCTCGCCGGAACTTTCGTCGGCGGGACTTCCCGGACTTAGGGGGGTCGTTGAGGTTTCGCCTAGCAAGAAACGATTTGCCAAACAATAGAGTGGTGCGGATTGTATCAATTTACCAACAACGGTACACACACATCGCACTACTGGCTAACGTTGAAAACAAAATCGAAAACAAAAGACGAACGCCGGCGCAACAGCGACGCTGTACGGTACTTTGCGGCGCTTTAACAACGCCGTACAGCGCCATCTGTTGGCCGCCGGGCTACAGACACAGTGCACACACAAGTAAAAGCATTTGCTGTGGAAGCCTAAACAAATTCTCTTTACCTGAAGAATGTCTAAACTCTACGGAAGAGACAAAGCGCAATTTCTGCGCTCTATGTTGGGAAGTTAGAGAGTCAGACTTGTGCATCGTTTGCTGCACAGCGGTCTGCGGTTGTTCGTCACTAACGGACGAGTGTTGTGAGCGATCTGAAACACATGCCATGTCGGTTCGGAAGTACAACACAAGAGTCACAAGCGGAGAGAGAGATGGCGCTGGCAAGCTAGATCTGGAACTATGTCGGTAATATCGGTAATCGGTTACAAAGCGCAATTCAACTCCCAACGAAACGCACGCAGGTACAACAAGAGAGAGAGAGAGAGTGAGATGGGAGAGAATATGTACAACAGCGAGGTCGTGAGATAGAGAGGGCTGCGCTGCGGCAGTTCGCGGCTTACCAGTCGGCGGGTTGGCATCGCCTTGCTGCTCGTTCCCTTCGCTGATCGACGCGTTCACTTGATTCGACGTGAAGCTCGTGCTCGACGATGACTCTGAAAGTGCTGGCGTTAAAACACCGACACTCGCAGGTATGCAATCGCGGCGGTACCTTTCTGATTGGAGTCGTTCGGCGCCGACCGGGAGCTGTGCCGCGTGCCGTGCTCGCCGCCGGTGAGGAACTCGATCAAAGATGGCCGCTGGTGGCGCTGGTTCACCTCGCTGGTGACGTGCACCGTCGCCTTGCCGTCGTCGCTCTTCTTCGCCGCATCTGTGCTTTCTTCTGAGGAAGCTGAGTGATTAGAATGTGACATTAAGCGCGGCTGTACGTTGTGGTCTGAAAGTTGCCTCTGTTCCGCACGGTGGCGCGCGCTAATCTAAATGGAAAAGAAAAACCGCGCACCCAACAAATAAAGTGCAAACAGTGTGCGGGTGTTGTTTGGTGTGTGTTGTTGGTTGCTGATGTGGAGCGGGCGGCCATTTTGTCGTTTCGTCGCAAAACGGTGTGGGGCGTGTTGGTTGTTGCTTGGTAGCATGGTAGTGTCGGTGCTGTTGGCGGCGAAAATCTAAGATGAGAAGCGCTGCTGTTTACTAAGAAACCTAGGGCTGCGCAAATGAGACGAACAGACAAGTGAGGCAACTTGTTGAGAGCTACAAATTGGTGCATCAATACACTACAAGTCGTGAAACCAAAACCAAATAATGACGACGTATGTAAGGCAGTTGCCACACCATGCAACTCGAGCGCGGTGTGGGCACTGCGGAGACAAGTGAATGAAACTTACTCGAATCTTCGAGCTCCTCCTTGAGCTCCTTCATCTCGTGCGCGAGCTCCATCAGGAGGGCGCCGCGGGATTTCGGCGGCGGCAGGCCGACGCCTCGGATCTTATCGCGAATCTTTTGATGCATGTTGCGCTCGAAGTCGGAAATCGGCGGCTGCGCCAACTTTTGGAAAATGAACGGCTGCATCAGGATGAAGAGCGGCGTGCGGTGCGTGACGACAAAGTCCAGGAACGCCCATAGAAAGCTCGCCGCTTCGTTGCGCTTGCCCAGTTCGCGCATCGCGCGCGCAATGCGCGACCAGTCCGTGATGAGCTCCCCCTCGAAGCAGATCGTCATCACTTTCAATGCTAAGCAACAACAAGAAACATAACCTGTACTGTAACTTATGTGAAGTGATGCAGTGAAGATTCCAGCAGCCTACCAAGGAATGCCACTTGATAAAGCGATGTGTTAATCCGCGCCGAAGTCTTCGTGTCCCTTGCGCCTTTCGTATTCGGCGGGCTCATCGCATGCAGGACCAGCATGAGCGCAAACGAGATGTCACTCTGGCACATTGGATTCAGATCTTTGCGGCCGCTGCCCACGCGCAGGCACAGCGGCATGAGCAGATTCATGATCACATTCTCAGTCTTCTCCTGCGTGGGGAAGGTCGAGCTGCCGCCGACGACGTGCTCCAGGCTGAAGACCTCCACCGACGTGCTGAGTATCTGCAGCGTGATGAGCC
>JAODGB020005954.1:0-14330 GCA_027574905.2 Earota dentata | reverse complement strand
TCGAAAACTGAAGGAATTGATTTTTTACCAAGCACAACATAATATTGCGCAAGATTAAGCAATATCTTATTAGGACTGCTGTTATCACAACTTGCATTCCTAAGTTTCCGGTTTTTATCTATTTTTCCTATGCTTCACATGAATCACCGCTCCATTCATGTGTATTTCAGGCTACATGCAATTTTAACCAACTTAACACAGCATAATTAACATGTCATTGTACCGTGGCATTTGTTAACTTTACTTATCGCTTCATTCTTGTGAAGTTTCATGCGTATGTTTACGCAAATCAGTGCGATTGCGAATGTTTAAAAACATAACCTCTTTGTGTGGCACTCACCGTTATGAGCAGATTCCGATCGCGAATGGACGTGTCTATCTCCAAAAAGACCGATTTCTTCGACATCTTGCCGCCGGGCAAGCGTAGCAATTCACTGCGATATGATAACGCGCGAGGAAGTTGTAGTATTGAAGCAAAATAAAGCAAATGTGTCGCGAGACGAGTCGAGTTGAATGTCTGGAATTGTTTTCGACGTTTTCGAATCAAACAAATAAAACAAATGTCAACATGCCCAAGGTCATTTTATAAATTCAATTAGACGGGGTGTTTCGAGAAGTTTTACCCGCGCATTTAAAGAAAACCACAATTTACTTGTGATTATTATGCAATAATAATATAATTTATTGAGAACAGTTAGTATTTAGTATTAATCAATGTTTATAGGTCTCTTTTTGATGTTATCTTATTGAATTTGTGGACTGAAATATTTCTATCGTAAAAGCGGCAACGTTGTTGAAGTCGCTGGGGATGCGCTAGTGTCGCCGTGGGTGGCAGCTGCGCGAACTATTGCTGGTACAGCTGATGGGCGCACGTCACGCACGACGTGCGCCGATGACATTGCGAGCGCCCCGCGCCTCAGTCGTGCGTTGCGTGCGCTAGTAGGCGGAGGCGTCCACCAGCACGCGCCTATAACTAATGCGATGCACTGTTCGTAGGGTATAGCCGCTTCCTAGACAGCATCGGCACGCGCTCAACATGGCGAACTCGACGCTAGACAGATTCTGCGGCTCGACATTTTGGGTAAGTTTAGCTCTAGATCTAGAACTTTCCTATTTCTCCACCTCCCGCACAAGTGAAAGCATTTGCAACCAGAGTACCACAAATCACACATCACTTCCGCAGCAAAGTGGATGCGAAAAGCGGATAAACAATTGTGGATTGTCATGCGTAATGTGCGTGTGTGTTTCATTGAGTGGCGCCGCCTCAAGGATACAGCTAGTTTGCTAGTTGGTGCTAGTGCTAGATTTGCGCGCACGAGAATTTGGGTTAGCGATCGGCCGTGAAATCACAAATAAATGTGTCGTGCGCGGTCTGCGAGCAACACGCTGTCTGGCATTGCACCTGCATCACTCAAAACTATTTTTTTTCTGCTCTTCATTTGTTTCGGCTTCGGTAAACAAATACTTCTTCGCCGCGGCCATTTTGTTTACTTTAGTGTTTCGCTTCGCTCGTTTCACTGCAAACAACTCGCATTCACAGAGGCAGGGGCAGCAATTTAATTAGTGACTACATATTTGAATGCCGCTCAAACAATCAATTGTATCATTGTAATGTGTCAGAGTGTTAACGTCTAGCGCTAGTATTACAAAGCATAAGTAAACAAACATTTAACTTGATCAAGTTGCAACTTGCGACAATGTAATTCGAACATCGGAACATCTTCACCACTTATCGATTGGTCAAACCGTATTTATAAATAATTCCCAACAACTACAGGCAAATCGATTTCAGCGCCATCAAAATGGCGTCGGTTTTAACCACTCTTGTGTATAATTCCAGAATAAAACCTTAACATGGGATACGGACGATCCGGACCTGACGCTGTGCTTCGAAAAGACCATCCTCATCTTTATTCCCTGCGTATTCCTATGGGCGTTTTCCAGCCTGGAGTACTTCTACCTGCAGAACAGCAGACAGGGCAGTATACGATGGAACTGCCTCAACATCAGCAAGCTGCTTTTCAACACGGCGCTGCTGATATTGAGCTTCGTGGATATGATACTGGCCATTCATTGGTCCGTTGTGGGCACCTACACCATCCAGAGTGTGGATATCTACATGCCTTTGATTAAAATTATTTCATTCGTGAGTACACGCTGCCAATGCACCTAAGGACGTGTAAAAAACTCTTCTTCTCTTCTTGTAGGAGCTATCAGGGAGATTAATCTATTACAACAAGCGCAATGGCATCCGATCGTCCGGGGTGCTTTTCCTGTTCTATTTCCTGTGCGTCCTGTGCGGCATTCCGCAGATGCGCACGGAAATACGCGCTGCGCTGCATCACGATCCGGAAATCTTCTACTTTTACATCAGTTTCCTGATTTATTACCCGCTGGTGGTGATCATGTTCCTCTTGAATTGCTTCGCGGACGCTGAGCCATCATGCAGCAAATATCCCAAATTAGAGGTAATAATCATAGTCCAATATTGATATTTTATTCGACATATACTTGTTTCGAGTAGAAACCGTGCCCGGAAGAGGGCAGTAGTTTCCTCTCACGCCTATTCTTCTCGTGGTTCGATGCGCTCGCATGGAAAGGCTTCCGCAAGCCGCTGGTCACTGACGACCTGTGGAATATGAAGCCCGAGGACAGCGGGCACGAGGTAGTGGCGCTGTTCAACAAGCACTGGCAGAAGTCGTTGAGAAAACACGAAAAGTAAGCTTGAAACCTCCCCAACATTTTGTTGTTATGGCCAATAGCCAACAAACCGCTAAAACTGGGTGCTAGGGATATTTTTCCGTCCGTTTTATGTTGGTACTATTTGTTTGGTTACTTTTGTCACTAGTTGTCGTTTGTTTTTTGTGTCTAATGTCCGTTTTTGTTTGTTTCTTGTGTTTCTTGTTTTGCTCCCAGCTCCCACTCTCGCAGTCGCGTGTCATATAAGACCGACTCAGTGCGCATGGATTTTGTTAACAGCAAGAAGACGCAGGCGTCCGTCCTGCCCGCCATCTGCAAGGCCTTCGGGCCGACCTTCCTCTTCGGCGCGCTGCTGAAACTGACGCAGGACATTTTGACATTCGCCAGCCCACAGATACTTAAGTAAGTTTCATGTTTAGCGCGTTTTCACACTGGTCTCTAATTAGTAGTTTTTTCGCTCAGATTATTAATTGATTTCGTTGAGAAAAAGGAAGAGGAATGGAAGGGCTATTTCTATGCCATCTTGTTGTTCATCGTCGCTGTGATTCAGACCATCGTGCTGGCGCAGTACTTCAATCGCATGTTCCTGGTGGGCATGCGCATTCGCACGTCGCTAGTGTCGGCCATCTATCGGAAGGCGCTGATAATGTCGAACGCGTCGCGCAAGGAGAGTACCGTCGGCGAGATTGTCAACTTGATGTCGGTCGATGCGCAGAAATTCATCGAACTAACCGCGTATATTTGTATGATTTGGTCGGCGCCGCTGCAGATTTTGCTGGCCTTGTACTTCCTCTGGGATGTACTTGGGCCTAGTGTGTTGGCCGGCCTGGCTGTGATGATCTTTATGATTCCGATCAACGGCTATATTGCGAATCGCACCAAGATGCTGCAGATCAAGCAGATGAAGAACAAGGACGAGCGCGTGAAGCTGATGAATGAGATTCTTAGCGGCATCAAGGTGCTGAAGCTCTATGCGTGGGAGCCCAGCTTCGAGGCGCAGGTGCTGAAGATCCGCAACAAGGAGATGAAGGTGCTCAAGCAGGCGGCGTACTTGAACGCTGGCAGTTCATTTATCTGGTCGTGCGCACCATTTCTGGTAAGTTAGGCCACCAAACATACACGCACTTTTAAACATACACTATATAAACAACCATCAACTATACACCATGTTTTGTTTTGTTTGAAAATTATGCCAAAACAATGTTAGGTTGCGTGTATTACGTTCGCCGTGTATGTGACCAGCAGCGACGAGAACGTCCTCACGCCGCAGCGCGCGTTTGTCGCGCTGAACCTCTTCTGCATCATGTCGATGCCGATGAGCTTGCTGCCGCTGATACTTGTGTACGCCGTCGAGGTACAGAGGTTAAACTCTCGTCTCTTTGAGGGCTGTGACTTTCGGGTTTTCTTTATTGTGGTTACTTTCCCCCACTACTAAACCGAACATTTTGACACTGGACGCCACACATAACCTCAGTTTCAGTTTTAAACCAGTCGCTAATGTTTCTTGCGCTCTGTTTCTCTTTTCATAAACCACCACCACAGGTATCATTAGTCTCTTTCGCCACGTTCGTGCTCGTTGACGATGATAACGTGCTCGACGCGAAGACGGCGTTCGTCTCGCTGTCGCTCTTCAACATTTTGCGCTTCCCCATGAGCATGCTACCCATGATGATCTCCAACATGGTTCAAGTAAGCGTCACTAATAAACAAATACAATAATACTATGCATGCTGGATGCTGCTTCTTCTAAAATCATGTTCTGTTCTATTCATTGCTGCACAATGTCATTATGGAATGCGATGTGTAATGTTATTACCTGCTTAGGCGAAGGTGTCCATCGACAGAATCAATAAGTTCATGAACTGCGAGGAACTCGATCCGAACAACGTGACTCATGAGCCAGCAGAAGATCCGCTCATCATCGACGATGGTAATTTCAACTGGGGCGAGGGCGAAACGCTGAAAAACATCAACATTCGCTGCACGAAGGGCTCGCTCACCGCCGTGGTGGGGCAGGTCGGCTCCGGCAAGTCCAGCTTGGTGTCGGCCATGCTGGGCGAGATGGCGAAGTCGTCCGGCAAGGTCAACACCGACGGCTCCATCGCCTACGTCGCCCAGCAGGCGTGGATCCAAAACGCGACGCTGCAGGACAACATTTTGTTTGGCAAGCCGCTCAATGAGAAGGTGTACCATCAAATTGTGGAGGCATGCGCCCTGAAGCCCGATTTCGACATGCTGCCGGCTGGCGATCAGACCGAGATCGGCGAGAAGGGCATTAACCTCTCCGGCGGGCAGAAACAACGCATCAGTTTAGCGCGCGCTGTGTACGCTGATACTGACATTTATTTCCTGGACGATCCCCTGAGCGCGGTGGACAGCCACGTTGGGAAGCACATCTTCGACAAGGTCATTGGCCCCAATGGCTTGTTGAAGAAGAAAACGCGCGTGCTGGTTACGCATGGCATCACCTACTTGCCGCAAACGGATAACATTGTTGTTTTGACCCAGGGCAGCGTCTCTGAGACGGGTACCTACGATCAGCTGCTGAAGAACAAGGGAGCGTTCGCTGAGTTCCTCATGCAGCATATTACCGAAGCGGCGGAGCACGAAGACAGGGACAGTAAGCAACTTTATAACCTCACTTTTGTATTCATATTAATATTTCTATTTCTAAATCATATAAATAATTTTTAGATTTGGAAGAGCTGCAGAACCAATTGAGTAGTGCGGAAGTTCCTGAGGAATTCGCACGTCACATTCGCCGTGCACGCTCGAGGGTCTCCGAATCCGTGTCGGAGACTGGCTCGGACAAGATGAACAACTCCCTCATGCGCCAGCGCTCCACCGACTCCTCCAATATCGATAACAGCGTGAAGGCGAAGTCGGAAACGCCAACGAAGCAACCGGTCGTCGGGGAGAAGCTAATTGAGGCTGAGAAGGCCGAGGTGGGCAGCGTCAAGTGGGAGGTGTACAAGCACTACCTCATGTCCATTGGCCTCGGGCTCACCGCCGTCACGCTCGTCCTAAATATAGTGTTCCAAGGCTTCAGCATCGGCTCCAATGTCTGGCTGAGCAAGTGGTCCAGCGATAAGAAGATGCAGGACGCCAATGGCACGGTGGACACGGCCAAGCGGGACTTGTATCTGGGAGTGTACGGCGCACTGGGCATCGGACAAGGTAGGCAACTCGATCTACATCTTTAACCTCTAACCTTGATCAGATCTAACCTTAAGCTTTGTTTTTAGCAAATTATTTTTGAGTTTTGCGTAGTTTAGCATGTTTTTTTTTTTAGCGTATTAACTCTTTTGCATGCCTGTTTTGTTTAAATATCAAAATTTCGGGGGTAAAATTATCAAAATTGAAGTCGATCTCGATCGGGCCTATGGATGCCGTGATGTACATAATGTCTTTCTAGGTGTCTCTGTTTTAATTTGCTCACTAACACACGCGCTCGGCTGCTTCGTGGCGGCGCGGCACATCCACGACGCGCTGGTCGCGCAGGCGCACCGCTGGCCGATGCAGTACTTCGACACGACGCCCATCGGCCGCATCCTGAACGTGTTCTCGTCGGACGTGAACGTTCTGGACATCATACTGCCGCAGTTGTCCGCCGCGTTCCTACGCATGGGCACAACGGTAAAAAAGAGATCATACCAAAGTCGCGCGCACGAAATTGTTTTGCTTTGTTATTTCATTTTTGGGTGCTTGTTTTGTTTCATTTTTTTTCGATTACACCTGTTATCGTACTGACCAACTTACCAACTCACCATTGTGCAGTGTTCTAACCTAAAAGCACACCTATTTTGTTGATTTCTTCCTTTTCTTCTCGTATATACCTTGGTACTAACCTATTTGGGTTGTTGATTTTGGGTATTGTTTTGGGTTTTTTGGATTGTTCGGTTATTGTTTAATTGTATTATTTGATTGTTTTGACGAAACGACCAACCGCATTTCCAGCTCTATCGATGTTCATCGCGGCGCTGACGCTCTTTGTGGGCTCGTTGCGCGCCGCCCGCCAGCTGCACAATTACGTGCTGACGAACGCAATGCGCACGCCGCTGGCCTTCTATGACGTGACGCCCATTGGGCGCATCCTAAACCGCTTCTCGAAAGACATTGACACCGTCGACACGGTGCTGCCGATCGTGATACGCGCGTGGATCGCCTGCTTCTTTGGGGTACGGCCATCCTGACCAAGCAAACACATAACCTCAAATGCTCGACCGAGCCCATGTGCAGACGAAACGACACGCCACTCACTGTAGAATAGACACGCTAGCAACAGCAACAACAAAACGAACGCAAAACGAACGCTTCCTGTTTGTCGTGCGTGTGCGTCTCCCAACACCAAAAAACAAAAGCAGTTATATTTAAACAACGCCCGGGAGGAGCAATCGAGCAAAATTTCTATTTTTCCTTGTGGTTGTGATTGAGTTCGATTGGTTGCGTTTGGAACGTTCTGGAATGCCCGCATAGTGTCGCCCTCTGTCTCTTTAGTTGTCAAGTAGATCGCATTCCTCATTTCTTAGTGTTCTCTTCTTTCCGCCCCGCCCCCCCACCAACTATTGTTTAGTCTCTGACTCTTGAAGTTTGCCCGTGGCTGGATTGTGGATTGTGTTTTTAGCCATCTCGATATGCTCGTCGGAGACGAACATGACGGTCGCCGGGCTGCTCGCCTCCGGCAAGCTGCATCGCTACCTGCTGGCGAACACGCTCCGGCAGCCGTTCAGCTTTTTCTCGCACGTGCCCATCGGCCGCCTTATCACGCGCTTCTCGGCGGACGTCACCGTCGTCGACGAGGAGCTGAACATGAACTGTTACGAAGTGATCGAGAGCGGTTGCGTCGTAAGCTCATTTACCATTCAAAATTCGCCCGCCATCTTGGAAATTAACAAACGCTCTTTATTTTTGGATTCTGATTGTTGTATTTTGATTTTACTAGAACCTACTCACATCTCACAGAAAACATACTAAACTTGCATTATTTTTTATTGTATTTTAATATTTGCTGTTTATAAGTTTTTCTTTTTGGTTTGGCATTGCTGCTTCCGTATTATTGATGATGACGACAATGCCATAAGGTTCCGAGAGCCGGTGCATTTTGTTTATTTTCACACATTGATTTCTTCTAGTGCTACCCGTGCTCGCGTTCAGCTTTGTGCACGCGACGGGTGCGGCGCGCGCTTCGGTGAAGCTGCATGCGGCGCTGCTGGCGAGCGTGCTGCGGCTGCCGATGTCGTTTTTCTATGTCACACCCACCGGAAGGCTGCTGGCGCGCTTCTCGAACGATTTTAACAATGTCGACCAGCGACTGCCGATTAACTTTAGACAAGTCATACCGAGCACCGGTCGGGTATGTTCTGCGACCACCCTTCAACACTTACTTTCTTTTGCCAACGTTTGGTTGTTATGACTTACAACTGTTATGACTTATTACGCTAAAATTTCGAATGTACAGTTGGTATTAACACGTAATTAAGTCAACTCGCTGCGCGACAAGATGGCGGACAGACGGATGACAAGTTGCACAGGTTGCAGCCACACTAACACCACTCAGTAACTAATCTTCTTTATTAATTCTTCCCAGTCTGGTGATTGGTGTAACGAACGAAACGAAACGAAATAATGAAGCAAAACTATCCACATAACCTAACATTTTGCCAGATTTTGCGCTATTCTTGCGCGTCGATTCGCCTCGACTCGGGTGGGCTCGCGCATGATTGGAAGTAGCAGCGCTTGTCACTTGCTGTACATGCGCACTACGCAGAGCCTCTGCACGAAATTTTGCCTAATCTCTATCACAAACTTACTTGCGATTTTTCAGCCGTCGCTTCGGTGCTTACCGACCTCTTGCCCCGTCTGGGCTGCTGGTACGCCTCGCGGACGCTCCATCACAATTTGCTTACGAGAATCATGCAGATACCGGTCTCGTTCTTTGACATTACGCCCACCGGCCGCATTCTCAATCGCTTCTCCAAAGACATCGATGACATCGACGAGGAGCTGCCGTTTCTTGTGTCTGATGGAGTGTATTGTGGCTTCGAGGTACTGACCAAAACAAAAAAAAAACCGACGATCGAAAACGAAACAGTCATTTTGCGCAAATGCGCCGACTAGTCCTTGGCCTCTAGTAGGGCTGCAACCAAGTATATATGTGTGTGAAGTGCAGTCGAAGCTGGGCTCACGCTTGCACCCGTCACCAAAATCATTCACTAATCACGCGCACGCAATTGCGAAGCACCCAGCACCACGCCCGACGTGCGACGATGATTCACGACACCCACGAACACTGACGCCATGATGGAAAAACAAAAGTTGTTTAAATATAACTGCTTCTTTTGCCTCGATGTTACATCTCACACATACACCACACATTTACACGTGCAGTTTTTGTTTT
Organism: Earota dentata; assembly: GCA_027574905.2. Taxonomy (NCBI): domain Eukaryota; kingdom Metazoa; phylum Arthropoda; class Insecta; order Coleoptera; family Staphylinidae; genus Earota; species Earota dentata. Next base: position 5,233 of record JAODGB020005954.1, on the reverse strand, counting down.
GTTGTTCTGATTCGTAGTTGTTTCGTCTCATGTGTTGTCGCCCACAAACCACATCTTCGCCCCGCCCACTGCACGCGGGCGTTCGTATCGACTAACTTGTATTTCTTCTAGGTTATCGCCACGTTGGTGGTGATCAGCTTCACCACGCCGCTGTTCATCGTCGTCATCATACCGATCGCCATCTTGTACTTTTTCATCCAGCGCTTCTACGTGGCGACCTCAAGGCAGCTCAAGCGCTTGGAGTCGGTGTCGCGTTCGCCGATCTACTCGCACTTTGGCGAGAGCGTCACCGGCGCGGTGGCGATTCGCGCCTTTGGCGAACAGAAGCGCTTCATACAGGAATCCGAAGACAAAGTGGACTTTAATCAGAGCTGCTACTTCCCGAGCATCATCTCGAATCGCTGGCTCGCCGTGCGCCTGGAGATGGTTGGCAATTTAATCATCTTGTTCGCCGGCATCTTTGCGGTGATTGAGAAGGATCAGAGCCCTGGATTGGTCGGCCTCTCGATAAGTTATGCCTTGCAAGTAAGTGGCGCCATCTGCACTCAACAGAGTTGGGTGTAAATTGGTTTTCACACTTTTGTTTTGTTTCTTAGATCACACAAACCTTGAATTGGTTAGTGCGGATGACATCGGACGTGGAGACGAACATCGTCGCGGTGGAGCGCATCAAGGAGTACGGGGAGACGAAGCAGGAGGCGCCGTGGACGATCGCGAACAAAGCGCCGCCTGCAAACTGGCCCGACGCTGGCAGTGTCATCTTTAAAGATTACGCGGTGCGCTATCGCGACGGGCTGGATCTGGTGTTGAGGAAAGTGTCTTTCGAGGTGAAGGGCGGCGAGAAGGTTGGAATTGTCGGGCGCACCGGCGCCGGCAAGAGTAGCTTAACACTAGCCTTGTTCAGGTATTACAAACGATGATAAAATAAGTGAATTTTTGATTTGTAACCGGAACATTTTTAGAATTATCGAAGCAGCGAATGGCGAAATCCTCATCGATGGCCAGAACATCGCCGAGATGGGCCTGCACGACCTGCGCTCGCGCCTCACCATCATCCCGCAGGACGCCGTGCTCTTCTCCGGCTCGCTGCGCATGAACCTCGACCCCTTCGACAAGCACAGCGACAACGAGGTTTGGGAGGCGCTGGAACATGCGCATCTCAAACAATTTGTCGTTGGTAAGTCGCAGTGCAGCAGCGCCATCTAGCCGTTGGTATTCTAAGTACTCGGTTGTGTTTTTCCAGGTTTGCCAGCGGGTCTCCATCACGAGGTCGCCGAGGGCGGTGAGAACCTCTCCGTCGGCCAGCGGCAGCTAATCTGCCTTAGTCGGGCGCTGCTGCGCAAGACCAAAGTGCTCGTGCTGGACGAGGCGACCGCCGCCGTCGACTTGGAGACGGACGACCTCATCCAGCGCACGATACGCACCGAATTCAAAGACTGCACCGTGCTGACGATCGCGCACCGGCTGAACACCATCATGGACTCGGACCGCGTCATCGTGCTGGACCGCGGCGTCATCAAGGAGTTCGACACGCCGGCGAACCTCCTCGCCGACCGCACCACCATCTTCCACGGCATGTGCGTGGACGCCGGCCTCGCCTAAGCGCACCCAGTTCGCGTGTCACTACTACTAGGGAATTTTCTTATTCTTTGTTCGCGTCGATCGATCAAAACACACATCACCCAGCATCACATCACGAAAATTGTACGAAGCACTGCGAAACGTTGATTGTGTTGATCGCTGAGCACTTTGCAAATTGGACACAAATCTACTTATAAGAAACTTACGCGGTTTACTTAATTTTACATAAAATTTGCCTGTGTTTTCGTGTTCAGTGTACGTTTGAACGTTGAAAGATTGTACATACTAGCCAGTTTTTACCAGATTAATGTTACCACACTTGAGATTTTTATACTATGTTCAAATCGGATTCACTTCGTCGCCATCTTGCCAACCCACTGATCATGTAGCACCGGCACTAGCACATAAACATCACACCTGCACCAAATTGATTGCTTCAAAGTGAATCACAAGATGTTCAGGGAACTATAGGAATGAAGAGCTAAACATAAACGTTAAATGTTACTTTACAAAAGAAATGAATCATAGTATTATACTTATACTAATTAATTTACTACTTAAGTTTTCGATCATTTGATTTGTAAAAGAGTTTCTATTCAATTTTAAATAGAAAATCAATGTGTTCGTCGTGGGGCACGGGTTGAGAAGCACGATTGCTGAGAGCTGAGAGCAATAATTGTTGCCTAATCAACTTGCGGAATAAATATTTTACTACATGCTTTGAGACGAGTTTTATTCTCCGAGATTTTGCTGCAATTGGTTGAAAAAAACAAAAAAATAGCAACAAGGCAGTAATTTTTGTTTTTGGATGTCAAAATGTTCAAATTGACAGTAGAAGCTGGTACAACTACATATGTAGTAAAATTGTGCTTTTAAGTTGTTTTTTATTGTGTATATTTGTGTCCGATTCACACTCGCCTTGAAGTTTTGTAGGTTTTTTTACTTTTGCCGCTGCGTTTTTAGCATTCGCTGCACCGGAAGTCGCATCGCGGTCCATGCGTTGAAGAGCGCGGGAATCTGATGATCTCGGCGCTGAGCGGCGCGCCGCCATTGCGGTCTCTACAGCGCACAACGCCGACGGCACTCGATCTGCTTCCCTAGCCCATCTCACTCGCACACGCCGTATCCCCTCGCGCATGGAGTATCGCTGTTTCATTTCAATCTGTTGAGCGGCGGCGCGCGCCACTCATCTGGCTGCGAGAGACGCGAGCGGTTCGCGGCGCGCGCAAAAAAAAATCCGATAGGAAGTGGGAAATCGTGTGGGAATTCGCGGCGTGGTCTGATCGTATTCGCGCTCGCAGCATGGCGCAGATCGACGATCTCTTCGACTGCTTCAACGCCGACGACGACGACAACGGGGACGAGTCGCTGGGTGCGGATGGCGCGCGCCAGGATGCGATTGCCAAGCGGTGAGTGTGCCCGAATGTGTGACTCGCGGGTGTTGATTAGCCTAACCTTAAATTGTGCATGCAGCACGCCTCGCATGGCCATGGCGCTTTTTTGCGTTTTGCGTATTTTATTAGCATTTGCATTTACCGAGCAGGGTCGCCGCGGTGGACATCAAGAACGCCAAGCGCGAGTACGACGACGAGGACGTCGGCAGCGGCAAGAAGTTCAAGCCGGAGGAGGACGTCAACGTCGATGACATTAAGTGAGTGAAGTTTCAAATCAAATCTATTCAAAGCAAAAAGAAGGTCATTGTTAAATGCTCTTCTCAAAGCATGCGGACCTTGAGCATGAACCTCAAAGTTGGCCATTTCTTTCCAGTTTTGATGAGCTGAGAAATCGCGTACTGGTACACACCATTGAGGCAGCCGGTTCGTGCACGCACGAAGTCGCCTGCCCACCGGGTCATGCCTACACGGCGCTGCTGCCGCGGCGCGCCGAGCCCGCCAAGGTGTACTCCTTCACCCTGGACGCCTTCCAGACCGAGTCGATACTCTGCATTGAGAACAATCAGAGCGTCCTGGTGTCGGCGCACACTTCCGCTGGCAAGACAGTTGTTGCAGAGTGAGTTTACCACACCAGCATGATGAAATAAAATAAAGCCCAAAACATGCGTAAATAATTTAGGTATGCGATTGCGACCTCGCTGAAGAACAAGCAGCGCGTCATCTATACGACGCCGATCAAGGCGCTGTCCAACCAGAAGTACCGCGAGTTCTACGACGAGTTCAAGGACGTGGGCCTGGTGACCGGCGACGTGACCATCAATCCGAGCGCGTCCTGCCTCATCATGACGACGGAGATCCTGCGCAACATGCTCTACCGAGGCTCGGAGATCATGCGCGAGGTCGGCTGGGTTGTGTTCGACGAGATCCACTACATGCGCGATAAGGAGCGCGGCGTCGTCTGGGAGGAGACGCTCATCCTGCTGCCGCACAACGTGCACTTTGTCTTCCTCTCGGCGACGATCCCCAACGCGCGCCAGTTCGCCGAGTGGGTGGCGCATCTGCACCAGCAGCCCTGTCACGTCGTCTACACGGACTTCCGCCCGACACCGCTGCAGCACTTTGTTTTCCCCTGCGGCGGGCAGGGCATTCACATGGTGGTCGACGAGCACGGCACCTTCAAGGAGGACAACTTCTCCACGGCGATGGCAGTGCTGGAGAACGCTGGCGACGCCGCCAAGGGCGACACGTACGGTCGCAAGGGCGGCTTCGCGAACAAAGATCCAGAGAGCACCGATATCTTCAAGATTGTCAAGATGGTCATGGAGCGCAACTTTGCGCCGGTGATTGTTTTCAGCTTCAGTAAGAAGGACTGCGAGGTTTACGCGACGCTGATGACGAAACTCGATTTTAACACTAGTAAGTCCGCGTTTCAATGTCTCTCTGTCACTTCTTATTTTGTGCTTTTCGCCCAGCTGCTGAAAAGCAACTTGTTGACGAGGTCTTCTCCAACGCCATGGATGTGCTCAACGAGGAGGATAAGCACCTGCCGCAGGTGGAGAATCTGCTGCCGTTGCTACGCCGCGGCATCGGGATCCATCACGGCGGCCTGCTGCCGATTCTGAAGGAAACAATCGAGATTCTCTTCGGCGAAGGGCTGATCAAGGCGCTGTTTGCGACGGAGACCTTCGCAATGGGACTGAATATGCCCGCGCGCACTGTGCTCTTCACAGGTATGCGCAAGTTCGACGGGCGGGATTATCGCTGGGTGAGTTTGGGATTTATTGCAAATGGCTACTAATTCACGCGGTTCTATTACTAAACTTTATTTAAATGAGATGCACCGTCGTAAATGACTGCAATACACGTGCCAATACCAGAAAACTGATTTTACGAGTTAAAACTTCTAGAATGCTGTACTCTCAAAATGGCCGACTTGAAATTTTCGCTAGCAAGTTAAAACGCGTTAAATTTAATAATCCCTGCCATCGGTGATGGTGGTTATGCAAAATGTATGCCTCAGCAGATTTAATCGCGTTTGCATTATTTGAGTTGCAAGATTATTTGAAATGTTTGTCACGTTCGCTGCGTTAAAAGTGAAAACGCGCGTTTTTATCGTCTCTGAAACACAATGCCGTGCGGAGTTGAGGTCGGCTGTGATGATCCATGACGTCACGAATGCGAAACTTGCTTCCAATGCTCTCATTGGTTGGACGATGAAACAAATCTGCGTTTGCAGCAATCACAAGTTCTTCTCCCGA
>JAODGB020005912.1:0-14187 GCA_027574905.2 Earota dentata | reverse complement strand
TGGAAAATGTACAAACAACAATATATATCAAGAGATCAAGACGACATCCACCTTGAAACTTTTCCCAGAAATCCCTTGATATTTTACTGACTTTGTGATGGGTTCAAGAAGGACTAGGACGACAAGTTATATGAGAAAATATTTTCCATTAAAAATCTAATCAAACTTATATCGCAGTCCGGTTGTAATTTAAATCTCCGCTGACATCATCTCCACAAACTCTAAGGAAGGTATCGGGTTCCTGAGATTTTCCTCATCCAACAACACTTGTTTTGCTGTTTGATGTTTCGCTTTCCTCATCTATTTCTTGCAATGCGAACTGCGATAAGATAAGTACTAACGGGAAATTCAGACTTGAAGAGAAATCCGCAGTACAAAAACATCAAACAGAAGATTTATATTATCGCGAAGATCGTAAAGAAATATGTGGCATATCATAATAGAAAATTTATTGGACTGAAAATTACATTAATGTACCGCTAGGGACTGCGACGTGCTTTACGAGAGCATATTTTTATTTGTCGTTTTACTTGAGAAGAAGATGAAATATGAAATAAACACGAAAGCTGTTGTGTTTGCTAATATAAAGGCTAAAATCAGTAATTCGTGTTGGAATTTTCAAATTCCGTGTATTTTGCTTGAGTCTGAAACGTACTGAACTTGCTAATACGATTATTACACAAGACTTAATTTGAGTCCTGCATTCAGGCAGTCGGCTGCATTGGAATTGTTTATCGAATACAGAATGCAGAATGCAGAATGTACTTTCAGCAAGACTAAAGAATGTTCGCAAACTGCATTAAGCTTACTCAACGCTCCCATTGCGTTAAGTCCGTCTTGCACGGTCTTGGCAATTAGAGTAATTAGACAAGAAATTGCGAATCCTGTTTTACGGGCGCCTGCCCTCCTTTGCCCCTTTTTAATGCCGTTCTCAATTATCATTAGCACTTCGGAAATGTTTGGAGAGTAGGTCCACTGGTGCTGGGAATGCTTGATTGCTGTTTGGTGGTGGACAATGAGACGCTAGTTATTGACAGATGGCAGTCTGCACGTTTGAGCTTGATACGCAACTATTCGTGTGTGGGCGCATGCGATTCCCTGCATTCCAGGTCCCAAGCAGCAGGAGCATGAGACATCTCTAACGCTGACATCTCCACCAACGTGCACCACCAAGCGGCTTGTGTTCGCTGAGTGTATGCGCGGTGCAGAGGCCCGGTTTGCATTCACCCGAGATTGTAATTACTCTTATCAGATAATAGTTTGATGTACTCGCGCGTGTATTCCGTGTACCTGGGGCGGCCTGCTCTTGTCTATAATCTATAACGTAGCAAGGTGGCGAACAGATTCCGCCAGGGAGAAGGAGATGGTGGCTCAATATCTAGGCAAATTAGTGCACGGGCAACCATTTTGGAGTATTTCGCGTAGCGATTTTGCGTGGCATCGACAACCAGCCCAGCTGAGCCGTGGCAGGCGTTGTGGAAGTGTGGAAGATTGAACAGGCTGCAGTTCTGGGGTGTAACGCAGGAGTATTGGTGCCTTTGGAACGGTTACCATTTGGAGTTGCTAGGCGCGCACGGCTGGGCCAAGTCGAAACTTTGTTTCATTAACAGTGCTCAAACTTCCGGGGGAGGGAGGGGAGCTTGACGGGCGCCCCCCGAGTACGTGTAATTATGACGATATTGCGCAACCAGATTTGATAGCCCCATCACCGAACTTCCATCTACGATCCACACAACCCCAAATCGACACTTCAAACTGAAGAATCTTTGCAAATGATTCAAGTGCCTATAAAATGAATGTGATTGAAAGGGCATAATTTTTTTAAATTTCTTCTGTATTCCAAATTTACTCGAAACAGGAAACAATAGTGTTACGAGCATTCATTATTCAAACCCCCCGAAGGGCGCGCGAATCAATCAAACTCTGTGTTAGCGAGACAAAGCGCGCAACCGACGCGCTCGCGAATTACAATCGAGTTTGGTCGTTTTCTTAATCGATGCATAAACACAAAGAGCGTAAGTGGTCGAAAATCGTGCGCCCGAACGACTCGCGAAGCCAATGAAAGAAATTAGCAAGAAACCGAACAAAAAAAACTTGCCTCCGCGCTGGAAAAGTTAAACACGACTCGTTGTTGAAAAGTTCCAACTCGAATGAATCGAGCCATTTATTCTTCAATTAGCAATTGTTCGCGTCGAGCGGCGCGACCGGCGGAGATAAAATTGAAATTGTTGTCGAAATTAATTAATTGCGCCGCGAGCAAGGCGCTGAAGCAGCCAAACAATTGTTAACTCGCAACGCTCACACACACACACACACAGAGGCACGAACATCAATGTGGAAACAAGTTTCTTACCCATTTTGATGGATATAGCGCCGGCGTGGCGCACGGCCGGTAGTTTTGGATTTATGGTACTCACCTGCAACAAATTAACGAACAAGAGTCATTAGTTAGGCGTTCTTGCCCGCGGCGCATGCGGGGAGGTGTTTGATAGCCGCGTTATCGCGATATCGCGCCATCACGCGCGCGCGCACGAACGTTATCAATCTTTGCGGGTGATAAATAAACGCGTTTGCGTAATCATCCGTGGCGTTGGGTTACTTCCACGCCGCTCGAGTTGCGCACACTCATCAATGACACACGCTTATCACCAGCGCATCACCACTTTACACTTGGAGCATGTTTCAATAATAGTTATTTAGGAAATTAGAGTGTAAAGTATGTTTACTCACGAATTTGATACAATATTTTTTTACGCCCACATTTTAATTTGTTCCGATTGTGACGCTGGCGACTCTGCAACGCAAATATGTTACACTGTGCTGTGGTGTAGCTGGCAACGAAACAAGGTTAGTGTGGTAACCATGGCAACGAACCAAACAAATCTCGCTGCGACGCTGCACTTGACCACGTGACCACAGTTCACTACCTAACTAGTTTGATAATGAAACCATTAATGTTTAAAATTGATGAAATTATTAAAGAGGAATTTTGTGGCATGATAATAACCTATTTTAGAGGTGATCGTAGAAAAAAACAACATTAGCACCTCTTTTTGTTTGATGGCAGCATCGGATTTCCGCTGTATGGGAGCAATAATAATTAAATTAGCTGCAGGTAAGCGTTGAGCTTTTGGCGAGGGTTATTACTACGCTTCGAGGGGTAATGAAACGTGAGTGCAATGACAAGCATGTTTCTCGTTGGCACCTCGCATTGTTGCAGTCTTGAATTTCGTGGGTCGTGGCTCAAGAGTGAATAGGGAACATAAATTTGTGTTGCATGGCGGATGTCGTAAGGGGAGAGTGCGGGGGTGAAAATAATGGGGCCATGCGTGCCGCAAGGGTGTGAAAATAATACGCAATTTGTTATTCCGTCTAGGAAAGTACCGAAATCAATCCCTGAACGAACATGACTAAGCGCAATCAAAGCCACCCTAGACTTTGCAAACTAAATGAGTACAGTCTTCAAAGTTGCCTAAATCTAAAATCTAAACGAAGAACCAGCAAGCGTAAGCTAAGAATGCAAGTGGGTACAAATGCAATTCTAGGGGCAGTTGTAGAAACACGCATTTTTCCTAGTATTTATTAATTAAAGCTTGATGAGTTATTCATGTCAGAAGATTAATCTTCATATTAAATAACATTTTCTGTTTGGTTTTGTTCGCCGCTGTTTTATATCATGGTTTTCAACCCTTGCCCCTTCTCCGTTTTTGCCGCCGCTTGTTTTACGCAGCTGGGTAAAACGAAGATGAAAAGACGACGGGCGCGGACAGCGCGAGTGAAAAAACTTATTAATGAATTCCGGGGCTATTATGCCACTGGAAAGCTTAAATATTAAATTCCAAATGTAACTAAGGACGGGCATTTTTTGGGTCGCGCTTTGGAGCCGACGCCGGGGCCGGCGCAGAGAAAGAATGCGCAATTCAATCAGAAATAATTACGCCGCGAGGCCCGCCGCCAGCGCCACTCGAAAAACTGAAGGCCTCGTCGTCCCGAACTCGAAAGCTCGGAGTCGAAAACGGAGAATATTACAAAAAAAAAAAAAAAGAATTGGAAGGGAAAACGCAGAATACGAAAAAGTAAAGGCGGACGAGAGGGCTTCTGGTTAAAAGCGTTGGCAGGCATCGGCGACGACGCTACATGGATACTACCACCATGGTCACCCTCAGCCCGCTCACCAGCCCTTGCGACTCAGGACTCAGGACTCAGGACTCAGCCGAAGGAAAAGTGCTCGAGCGCAATAAAAGTATTAAAGAGCAGCCTATTAAATATAAATGCAAATTGGGTGCCGATGATAATGACGTCTTCAGACGAAATAATCGCACGCAGCAGCGCTCGGGTTTTGTTCGACGGAAATGCGCGCACCGAAAAGCCGGCAAACCGAAAGAGGATTTTTGCTAATTGCTCATTTTTTTCCTATCTTACTTTTCAATTTTATCGGGGTTGCACTGAAAGGCATGGGGCGGAAGTAGAAGGTGGAAAGTGGCGGGTGGAAAGCAGGTCGCTGGCAGGAAGGACGATTTATTTCAAATGCGAGGATAATAAACCGCAGGGAGTGACATTTGCTTTATGTGTCGGGCAAAACTAGTCAGGAACACGTAATCCGATGAGTATTTAAAAGGTTACTACATGAAAAGTCAATACAATCCTCAGACCATACAGAGTGCGCGAAAAATGTTGTAGAGACATTCGTACAAGCTATTTCTTGCTGCAGGTCGAGACTGAACAGTTGGTATGTTTAAGTTTAGAATATGAGTAAAGTTTAACCGCTTATGGCTGGATCATAATTGAATCCCGACCGAGGCGAAAGTTTCGTGCGTGCCAGATAAGGGATTGACAACGCAGTCGCTCCATGCAGCACCGCAGCGTGCATAATTGATGCGAGGACAAATTAGACACGTGCGTCTAACGATGCGGATCGTCATTATTTCATAATAGATTATTTTCCCTTCCACGCGCAGGCAGGCCTTTCTTTAAAACCTCATCCAAGGAAGGCGGATGCGGAGATGGCGAAATTGCTTTACTCGGTTTAATCCTCACGCCGCCGCCGCAAATAGCAATGCGCTTCCGTGTTGTTCTTTTCGACATTCGTATTGCACCCTCCCTTCACACACACAGCCGGCGGCGGCGAAATAAAATGGCGCCGGGGTCGACTAATTTCTTCATCTCACTATTGGGAGCAATCGAGGACAATAATGCCTCCCATCAGAGCCGCCGCCAGGATATGCGCTGGCCCGGAGCGTAACGAAACCGAACGCCATACTGATTCCTGCCTTCTATCACATAAACGACTGCAATTAATTAGGGAGCACGCCGTGCGCGCCGGGCACTACGTCGGCAATCGTGCTTTTTAAAAGCTCGTGTGCCGAGCTTTAATTGCAAGCAGTTCTGCCTTCACTGAAAATGCAAAAAATGCTAATTGAATGCAAAAAGAAAGCTTAATATTGCGCTAGCTACATGTTGCTACTGTTGAAAATGTTTAGAATGCGTTGTAATCCTTTTGTAAAGTGCTATTGTAGAGTTCGTCGCAGCTTGATGAACATGCACTGTTTGGCTCTGTTTTTCTCCGCGCTGAACTCGCAATTGTTTTATCCCGTGTTGCTCATCTGCTCTTCATCAACTGGGTGGGTCTGGCAACCGCCTCCCCAGATGGTTGTTTGCGGAGTCCTGTAAAAGCGGCGCGCCGTCTCGAATTTAGCTGCGCTCCACGTGCACGTCCCACATCCAGCGCGAACAAATGCGAAATTAAATAGGGCGCACCGCTAAATACGCCGAAGAGCTTCGAACACTGGCGCTGCTACAACACCGGTGCCTAAAAACCTAGCCATCAGCCATATCCTATGCCAGGGTGCCGTAGAACAATATCGGCTGTTACGCCAACGGGCGCCCGGCAGTCGGAAAGGAAAACATAGAAACACGACCGAACTACGCCAGCGCGCCGCGGAACAGGTAATGGAAGAAAAATACATGCGCTGCATGAGCGCACCGCACCCCGCGCCCGGCGAAATGGAAAACGGCTCCTTGTTGTTCATTAAGGACGCATTAAACAATAATAAAGGTAACATAAAAGGGCGCGCTCGGCGGCGGGACAAAGAGGCGGAGACTCCTTGTTATTTCCACAGTTGTGTAACTTTGTTTCATCATCGGCTGATGGGGGTGGGCGCGAGTTTTCCGAGGTGCCTACCTCATCATCGGAGTCGGCGACGCGGCGTATCATTGGAAAGCAACGCGAGCTCGAATTTATAGCACAATATGATGACGCTCGGGTTGAATTCGCGCCGAGGACGACTGCTTCGATTTGCCGTGGCACCGTGGGGCGCGATGAAGCAAATTAAGTTTTACGTGCTACGTACGAGACGAGGAGTCATTATTTTCAACAAGCGACGTGTGAAATTTATCAAAATTCAATTAGTTTCTATTTAGCATGCGACAGGATAAAAAAGATCGACTCTTTATGGCACAACATAATTATGCAGCATAATTTGTTAGCATCAATTATGTGCATCTCGAGAAGGCCAAAAATGAAGATTAATAGCACTGATACTAAAGCAGGAACTTAAAAATGCGTCCTTGCGGCATCCGCGGGGTGTCAAAACGTCGCCCAAATTTGCAATTAGGATGTTCATCTGCTGATGCAAACCTTGCGACTTATGAATGATGTATACGCTTGCTCAAAATCTCATTTTCATCGTGTTGGACACGTCCTTGCTTGTAATATTTGGAGTGGCGCGCTGGTGTCGGGGGTGGTGGGGGGTGGCGATGGACGGGCACAAGCCGGGCATATAATTGATTATGCTTCGAGGCTTGAAGTTTTAATGCAATTTATGTAATAATAATGAGGGGTGTAGTCGGACATGGTAAACAAGCACCGCACCTGCGGCCGACACACGCCGCCATGGCCGACTCACACCCCGCGGCGCCATAAACCAACCACCCACCAATGTATGCGTGTGTGTGTGTGTGTGAGTTTACTGCATTTACATAGACTTCCAATGCGCGAGTATGTTTGTACGTGAATCGACAGAGCAAATAATAAAAAGCGAGTTGATTTACTAGTTTTCCTAGCCGCTTACACTACACACAGGTAGATCGGTGTGATGTTGGTGCATGTGTGTGTGTGTGTGTGTTTAAGGGTGGGTTTGTGTTCATTGGGGCGGGAATGCGTCTCGGACTTTCATTACGAACTACATAAATCTTGGCAGCGGAGCGAACGAGCCGGTTTAATGTTCGGACACGCAAAACGTAAAATTTAATGTGCCTTCAAGGATTGTGTCGCCGGGAGCGGGCGCGCCGGAGGCGGCGCGTCATTACAATGCCGTAAAACATCCAATTTCTTGCCGCGCTCGCAGACAACAACTTAGTGTCTAAATTTCATTCAATTCTGCCTTCATTCTCACGAGCCAGCCGGTCTGTCGATGGCGATGACAAGAAATGAAGGTGGCTGACGGGTGTGGGCGCTGGGGTGGCAATTTCGACAATTTCACATGCAAATCCATGCGCACCGCAATATTGTGTACATTCATAAATGTAGCCGGCTTGATCATCCACCGCCGCATACGGGATACGTGCGGATTCAATCCGAGGTGTGTATTGATGAGGCCGGAGGCGTCTGGCAAATGGGAGATGGGAGATGGCGCGGAATAGCTCGCTGATTGCGATTGCCATAAGTGCGCACACAAGCATTCAATTCGCATGGATTAATGAAAACCAAATCACAAAATCATAAAAAATTTGCCGGTAATAGTTATTTATGAAATCACTTTACTATCGAATTTCATACAATATTTTTTTACGCCCACATTTTAAATTGTTCCGATTGTCACGCTCGCTACGCTGCAACGCAAATATGTTACACTGTGCTATGTAGCTGGCAGCGAACAAAGGTTAGTGTAGTAACCATGGCAACGAACCAAACAAACTTCGCTGCTACGCTGCACTTGACCACGTGACCACAGTTCATTGCCTAACTGCATAGTTTGATAATGAAGCCATTAATGTATCAAAATGAAACAAGTTATTAAAAAGAACATTTTGCGTATTGTAAGCGGCGCGATAGCAACTTATTTTAGAGGTGATCGTAGAAAAGATATTCTTCTTAAACTAACTTGTTTAACTTTAAGGTTTGTTTGGAAAGTTTTCGTCGTCACCCTTTGATTTCGCATCTCGGCGTGATGCCCCGCATGGCTGGTTGGCTGGCACGTCGCAAACTATTTGCCGGTAATTTAATATCATCTTACTAATAATATAAAGGCTTCCTGTGCTATGCACATTGCATACTAATTACGTTTGTCTATATCCCGCCGCCACCAGTCGCGCGGCGCACGGAGTCGAACAGCTAAATGATGAAAGCCAGCGCCACGCAAATTAAATCAAAGGTTGGAATGTTGCGAACAACAGCGTCGAAGCCTTCGCGATCCTTACGGTTACGCCGCGCATAACCGACGCGAAACCGAACTCCAAGTTGGAGTTCAATTAAGTTTCATTCACCGAAGTATTTTCATAAAATCTGTATTCCCGAGTAGAAGTTATAATTGTTATCTGACAAGATGCTACAAAAGTACATAGGATATGCGTAGTTGTTTTACTACGCTTTTTACAACTTTACAACTATCTGTAAAAGTTGAATGTATAATGTGCTGTGTTTGGTCTTTGTCGATACTCGAGGAATATTCCTTCCCCCACCCGCAAAGTAAAGTTTGTTGTCGGATCTTCGCAGCGGCGTTGTGTAGGTGGAGTTTGCGCCTTCGAAAATCCAATTTGATTTATAAACAGCTGAAAAACGGCGCACCATCCCCCGCCATCCATCGCGGCGTTTGCGGATTGGCGCGGCCGCCGCTGTTGGGGGGAGTTGTTTGCGGATCCTAGAAATTATTCCGGTTCGTGCTTGATGCATGGTGCCATAAATACATACATCATCGGCGCTCTCGGATGCGGCGGATAAAGGTAATCTGATTGCGTTCCGCGCGCTTGTATTTTCGTACATCGCTTCTTCACTTCGGGCTCTACACTTCGCCAATTCGAATTCGGCAAATATTTAAACCCCTTCCCCGAGCGGTACAAATCTGCGGGAGATTGAAGTTTTTTAACAACTTTGCCCCGCCGGAAAAATACAATCGTTGTAGTTCGGGTGCGCAAATCATACTAAAAATGGCAAACATTTTGCAGAATATTTGCAAATACTAATCTGTTGTAATACTTAAGTTATTGTTATACTCGGAAGACTTCGATGGCTAATTGTGTATTATTACTAGGAAATTATGGAAGCGTTTGTTTCGGTAAAAAAATAACTAAACATACCTTGTAACATCATTATTAGGTAATCGTAAAAGATAATTTTTATAACTTTCCGAACCCTGCGATGCATGCTCAGCGCAAAACTTTCGCCATTGGCTTGTTGACAAGAATATCATTAACCTCGTTCAGTTTGGAAGCACTTTTCACGACTGCGCGCATCGTTTGAGAAAGTTTTTATATGGCCTACAACGCACCAGCGTGGCATTTCCATCAATTATCCCCCTCAGCTGAATTCCACTCATTTGGCAGAAGCAGCCGGCAGATAAGAAAATAGACAAAATAACAAATTGAAGAGTTTCGCTCCCTTGTCCACGGGACCAAATACCGATTGAGCACTGGAAACGATGCTCGAAATCGAGTCGAATTGAAAATTGACCCAATTCAACCTGCGCGCTCCAGCGAGCCTTCGGAATTCATTCCCGGCACGGCGTCCTGCTCGAAAAGCGATGAGTAGATGGAAAACTTGTTGATAGCCTGTTTTCCCTCTGTTTCCTATTTATACGTTTGCAGTGGGGCGGTGCGGCGATGCGGCGGCCGAATTGAAATTATGTCGTCGCCGTAATTGGACTTTAAGTCCGGTCGTTCGATCGACCAGCCAGATAATTCCGGAATGCTTGAAATTCAGCGGAGAATGCTCAGTGGAAAAAAGGCCGCTCCTTCCACCAATGATGCCGCCCGCACTCGGATGGAATGGAGGCGCATCGTGGCGCTGTGATGGTGATCGTGATGGTGTTGGTGGCGAGGAAGGGATGTAACAGTCGATCGGACAGGCCGCTAGGGAAATTTCGACCGACAAACATCGTTCTGCTCTCCGCTCCGCGGGCGGCGGATGACGAAGAAGCAGCCAATAAACGTCAGACGCGCGGAGCCCAGCTTCTGTGTCTGGATATAATTAAAACTAAGTATCTTATCCGGACGCTGGGTGCTGGCTGCTGGCTGCTTCGCCAGTTGTGTGTTGGTGCGCGAGGCGAAAACTGCCGGCTGGAAAAATGCTGCAGTAAATTGATTGAGAACGCAGTGGCCCGAAAAACTTAAGACAAATGGTTTCGTCTGCTCGACGTCGGAGTTGTATCGTTTATTCACATTCGTGCGCCGGAATCCCACTGAATATGTTCCGGCATGCGGAGGAAAACGAAGAGGATTAGCAGCGCTAGCAGCGGGAAAGCATTTTTAATATTTTATTTTCGATTTGCCATAGTTCTTATATTGAAAATATATATATTTTAATTTTTTTAGTCTCTCTCATTCGTGCCTACTCACAGCAATAATTTGTAAAGTTGTTCTCAAAATCACATCATCGTACATTGTAAAAAAGCACATTTGCAATATCAATTCAGGTCATATATACTCGGCCATCAAAGTTACGCCGTGCAGCCGTTGCAGGGCGCTGTTCGGAGATGATGATTTTCATTTATTCCGTACGTACGTTGGCGTAAAATTTATGCGACTGGCTGGGAGTAATATCGGCGAATATCGCCCAAGCTTCAAGTTAAATTGTTGCGAGTGCCATTCGGCAGAAGCGCTCACGTCTCGGCCGCATCCGCCCTCCCGACGCCGAATGAAAACAACAACACGGCTTTAAGGGCTGTTCCCCGCTCTGCGCCGGCTTCGCTTTTATTGCGTAGGCTTACTTATATTATTAATAAAGTTGCTCGACGCTTTTTATAGATCGCGTATAACGTTATAAAAATGTAATTATTGTATATGGCCTCCCCAAGCAGAAAAGAGATGCGCCGACGATTTAAGACGAACAAGGAGAGGAGTTGCGAGTTTGTGGGAATGGTACTTATCGAATGTTTATATGATGCGCGTCGAGAGGGCGCACACCAAGCAGCCCGCGCGATGTCATTGAAGTCTCGATTGGTTTTCTTTTTTATCTTTTGGCGGCCATTCTGATGCGGGGGATGTTAGCGCTCGCGCCGCGTTTTTATTACGGCTCGAGTTGAGAATAAATCCCCTTGGAAGAGCAGCTTGTTATAAAAGGTGAGACCTCCTCCCCCCCCGCCGACCACCACGGCGCAGTGTTGCAAGCACTCCCGGCTCATTTCTATTTCTGATACGTGCGAATTTCGCGTCGCAGCACAATCGACGGCCTTCTCCGCCTCGCATAAGCCACAACACGGCTGCGGAATGATTAATTCATGAGCGACGCCGGCCCGAGGAGGAACAGCCGCAAATCCTGAATTAGGATCGAAACACCAGGGGCAGCACAACCCAAGGTCTGCGAGGTCTCAAGGATTCGCCTAGCAATCCGCTTCAGTTCCGTCACCTTTCCATTTTCCATTTTCCATTTTCCATTCCTGATGGCCATACAGAATATGGAATATTTTGTCTAGCCCTCCGCAGTGGAGGTGCCGGTCTTTAGTATAGCACTAGTGCTACTGCGTGCTGGTACATTCATACTATATGCAGAAGTGCAAATGCAAGGATAAGGAGGAGCGAGTGATGTTAATCAATGTCATAATACCAGCGAGGAAATGAGACTCAGCGTTAACAAGACAGAGACTAATGGTTGCCGGCGCGTTCAGTCGGGACTTGTTGGACCTCACTTTTCGTCGCCTCGACACACCCGCGTCATCCCGGGGTTGTTGCACGGTCCGTCCAGACATCGTGCATAAATGTATGAAATGCCAAACATGGAAAACCCACGCAGCGCAAAAATCTTCATAGACATATTCCACATTCGAGAAATTTTAAAACGGAGTGTTTAATGTTCTATATTTTGTGTTTAACTTTATTTATGAATAATATTACTCACAATGCAGCCAAAGAAGAAACATTATATTTATTTGGGTCGGTGCTGTGTTTGTCAATATGTGGAAATTGTACACTTTCACAATTCAATGCTCTGCGCAGCAAATTAATTGTGCGTGGAATTATTCACCCACCATGCTGCTGTATTTTTCTTTTTTAAGCATAAATATGACGTTGGCACATATGGCGCCGCGGTGGGGCCTCACGTGCACGAAGCGTGCACAAAAGAAAATTGCTGTCGAGATGAAAAGACTTGGAGTTCAAAGAGAGCTCTCGCTGGTGCCGAATGTATTTGCCTGTGTGTTGTGGGTACGGCTCGCATGCGTGAATGAATGCGCTCTCATTTGCTTGCCGTGCAAAACGAGGCGACGCTGGAACGTCGAATACCGAAAAAAGCTCTCTAGGAACCGGCGCAACATTCAATGCCACGCCACATCTAACGGGAAATCAAACTGGTGTTTCTTGAAATTGTAATATTCCAGAATTCTACCGGGACCTTTGAACATGGGTACTTCAGATGTGAATTGTTTGGAATTGGGAGGTTTTTTTGCCAGTATTGCTAGTTGCCAGGACAATCTGTGCACACATCTAGGTTACTGATTGTTCCAACTTCGCCAAGATCGAAAATAATTGCGCGGAAAGTTTGCAGCACTCGTCGCCTGAAACCTTTCGATCAAAAAGTTTCATGTTTCACGGATCACCTTTCAATCAAGACGTTTCGCCAGGAAAAATCAATAAACCGTGTAACATAATCCCTTGACCTGTTTTCTTATTGTTACAAATTCCAGAGTAATTTGTACATTGTTGCGTTTGTTGCTCTTGGGCTTTTAGGGTGTTTTCAGCCACTTTTTCTACTTCTTGCGGCGGCGATGTAACAACGAAATATAGACGGTCGTAGCTCTCAATTTTATGTGTTTGTCCGCAGCGTCATGTGGCACATCTAAACGATGATATATCGTTATTTCAATTTAACACCCGGCGGCGGCGAGAAAAGCGCCGAGTCGGCGCGCACACGTCACGCCGAAACCTGCGTCTCGCATCTTAAAATTAGGACTCGCTCGCCGCACGAAATTGAAATAGATAACGTGCACATTCACATTCACCGCGCTAGAGTGGAGTCCTGCCGCCTGCCGCCCAACGCCAGCGCAAACAAAAATGCCCGCCTGCATCCGGGGGTGAAATTGTAGAAATACGAGTATTAATCATTTCGCAAACTTCCGAGCGGTGAAGACGTTGAAATAATAATAACATATATGAAAAGTATGACGGACGTCCGAACGGCAGAGGGGATGTAATTCTGCCGAATCACCGAACCCAATAACGAGGGGCCAACACGACGCCAGGCGGTGAGCACGTGATGGAAGTGAAAGATTGCTTAAGCGCCTTCGGCGTCCGCCCGGAAGACGTAACGAACCCTAATAGTTATACCAGGCCTTATCAATTTCCAACAGAACGCCGAGTGACGCAATAAAAAGAATAAAAGCGCAGAGCGAAAGACAGAAACGAAATCGACGCCGCGAGAAACTTCCAAAGAACTTCGAAGTAATAGAAGGGAAGTTGAGACTGTTTAATCCACCATAACGCAATATATCGATATACAAGTGAGGCGGAGTGCATTTGTGAAATGGTAACCAGCGCCATATTGATTAATAGCTTAGACTTAAACAGACATCGAATTCTCCAATCGGATTAATTGAAATTCAAGCATACTGTAGCTATAATACGTAGTTTTAACATGTGTATTTTTAGCGTAGTATTGTAATTTATGAGATTAATAACCAATATTTACTCAGCATGAAAAACTAGAAACTTATCAGGAAGAAAATTCCAATTGCGCTGAGAGCTTTTTTTGCGCGGTCGATGGACACAGTTGAAGCGAATAATTTGCCTTGAATTTACGCTCGAATAAATCCTTCATTTTTTTTAAATACAAAATATGGCTGATAAAATTTCGGAAAATGATGCGGTCGAATCAAGGTGTGAACACGCGTAAAATAAAAATAGAAATAAAACGGAATGATCTGAAATGGAAAAAGAGGCATACTGAAAACAAAACTCCAAAACCTGAAAGCACTTTTAATAAAAGCGAACATATTTTCACCGGGCCTGTGTCAGGCGCTTTGTGCACATGAACAATTTCAT
>JAODGB020005786.1:0-11931 GCA_027574905.2 Earota dentata | reverse complement strand
TTCTCGCTGGCACTTTTTGCCTTCGGCTGCTCGTGTGGCAATCGCTAATAAGTTCTAAAAGGCTCCACTCGTCCGGCATGCGAATTGCAATTGCAAACGACAACATAAATACCGCCGGCGGTCGCCCGTCGGTTTGCGCCGCGGAAAAAAAGCCGCCCCGACTTTTATTTTCTATTCATTGTGCAGTGCGCGCACACATCGCAAACAAGTCGGGAACGTGCGTGCAGTGTGTGCACTTTACTCGTATGTATTTATTACACGGAATGAGTAACTAGTTTCAAAAGACGTTGGCACTTGGCACCTGGATAGAGACAGCTTGTCAGAGCGACGGAGCCTTGGCATCGTCGACAAATTCGCTGATTGTGGAGATTAAGCCGAGAAATATGTTCAAATTGCGCTTGCCAGTGAACAGCGGAGAAAGTGCATGTTAATGTGTAGATCGCGAGGGTTGTAGGTACATTGTGGTAATGATTGTGTTTGTTTGTTCAGCAGGAGGACGGCAAGTGATAAAAGTATTGGCGTCGGACAATTCGCAGGTGCAGGAATTCATCGGCTCGCTGGCGAACGGCCAGCAGATCAAGCTGGTGAAGACTGGCAGCGGACAACAGGTTAGTTGCAAGTTGCATTTGCACGCCGCAGCGAATTGGGTATTTTATGCTGAGCGATTAATTTCCTCAACGGGCGACTGCTTCCTTATGAATTTAGATTTTACTACTCTCTGCTCACATGTCACATCAACTCCGTCGCCTTTCATTTGCTCGCACTGCCTGTGATGCTTTGATGTCAGTACATTATTAAATTTCTAACTAAGAAATGAGCAACAAGAATCACGTTTTTACCATCGAGCCTGATTAAAACTTGGTTAGGCGCGTTATTAGTGAGTAATTACATGTTTATGATGATGGATGGGGTTGTTGTGCGGCGGGGTACGCTCATTATTTCGGCGGTGTTTCGTGTCGCGGACCTGGGGACTAATGAATACTCAAATTTCTGCCACATTTCACGTCTGCTTATTCAATTTTAGGGCTCGAGCAACTAGCAAAAATCAATGAGTAGCGCTTTAAAGGAGGAATCCATTGAACGGCATGTGATGTTTTCAACTAACGAGGAGGGGTGATATCGGCCGGCTGAAAAAATAAGCACCGCATGAAACGCGCACTTGTAATCTTGCGCATGAAGTGTATGACTGGCTGGCGGCGTTCGATGGAGAGCCGGAATGGAGAAAATGGGCGACAACTCCACATTCAGCTTGATTGTGCGAGCACCTGCGACATTTATTCGAATTACGCTGCTAAACAACTACCGGTTGTTTCCCAGCGCTGATGCATTGCGATTGCGAACAAAACGCGTCGCCGTTGCGATGAAAAAACGTTACAAATGCTACGAACTTTGCGCGATTATCATAATTACATGTTTACATCTGTAATTACGCGCTGGGCTGCGGCTTCTGTTGCGGCCTGTTAACAGTCCCACCAACTTTCAAATGCTTCACTATTTTTTACACCTGTACCAACGCGAGTCGCCCCCGAGGCGGAAGTTATTCGATCTTAACTCTTTTAACTCGAAATGCGTTGTTATTTTCAGTGACGCTGCATCAAGTATTGATAGTTTCGGAATTTATTGTCGATTATGCGGTTGCCTATTGTTTCAATTGCACCGCGAGCCTGAAACTGAACTGCGCCGCGCGCTGTAAACGAAAACAAAAGCAAATCATTTCGATGCGCGCACCTTCCGATACGAATCTCGGGTCTTGGGTCGCGGGCGCGCGCGTAAAACCGTAATTCAACTCTTTTTCCTCCTTCGGCCGGCCGCGACTGCGACCAGCCCGCCTTCCACGCCGAGGCTTTGGGGTTACGGCTGGCGCTGGCAGTGGCTCTTCGGTCGCGTATCGGTCGCCTTTCGCGTTTCCCGCGCGCGCGCTTCTTCTGCGCCTTGGGTTTGTTTTTGTAGAACCGGTTGGGCGCGCCGAACCCAACACTCTTCTCTGGCGTCGCGGCCAGGCTAAAATCACATCTTTTTCTTCACTTTTCATTTCCTTCTTCATGGCTGTGTGAATTTTTTTTGTGTGTTCGTAATTGAATTTTCTTCATTTCTTTTCTTTCATGGGAAAGCGGTAAACTCGTTTCGTAGGCGAAAGCGGTGCGGATTACCAATTCGTGCTAACTCTGATAAGAAGCACAACCGTTAAGAACTAATATTGACATAACGTTTGTGTCACTGGGCTGCGATTCAATATTGGAAGCGATGCACGGTTGAAAAGTGTAATTATGTATGTGGGTAATTTTCTGCTTTTAATCTAGATATTATTGAAATCCACGATTTGCGTAGTCGACACGTTATCATTTCTATATACAAACAACTAAAAATATACGTTTATTGGTTGTTGATGCCCGAGCAGCAGAATTCATTCATTCGCTACGTTTTCGTGCGATAATTCTTACAAATATTTTATCTCGTGTGCCTATTTTTACCCCGTTTTTGTAATTCATGAACTTTGTTTCAGACTTTAACCATGCCTCAAGTACTGAAAACGCAAAAAATTCTAACAAGTAAGTCACTGCAACAGAGACTATTTTGCCCAACATTAACATCTTGTTTCTGCTTGATTTCTGCGTGTAGAAAACTTACCTGTAGGTGCAATGACGCAAGGAGTACAAAAAATATCCGATGGTCAAACGCCCACGCGACGTCTGCAGCCGATTAGCAGGGTGAGTGCGCTGACACGGTGGAATTTACATGTTTAGCTGACTTTGTGTATGATTGATTTGTCGCCAGGCCGATTTTAAAGTCCTACAAACTTCGCCGAAAGTCGCCGTGCCGCTGTCGTCCTCGACGCCGAGTATGAAGCATCGATTGTCGCCGACGAAACCGTTCCACACGTCGCCGCCGATACTGGATCACACGGGCAGCCGGAAACGCATCGAACCGTACGATAGCTCAGATTGTGTGCCTGATGTGTACGTACCACAATCTCTATCATTTCACACATTCCAATGTTGAATAATTACGTCCTCTATATGATTGTAGCAAGCGAAGAAAAATGGAGAAGGCTGAAAAAGGCTTGCGACACTTTTCGAATCGCGTGTGCGAAAAGGTGCGCAAGAAACGGGCGACCACGTACAACGAGGTGGCCGACGAACTCGTTGAAGAGTACACATCGCAAAATCCAGAAAAAGTAAGTCACGCAGAGTCGAGAAGAAAAAGAGGTTGATTTCTAATGCTTGTCTTTTTAGTACGATCAAAAAAATATCAGACGTCGAGTGTATGATGCGCTCAATGTGCTGATGGCGATGGGCATCATCTCCAAGCAGAAGAAGGACATCAAATGGCTGGGCCTGCCGTCCAATTCGGTGCAGGAGTGCGTGCAGCTGGAGCAGGAGAAGCGCAAGAAGATCGAGAGCATCACCCAGAAGCGGAAGTATCTGCTGGAGCTCATCACTAACCTGATATCGTTCAAGAACCTTGTCGAGCGCAATCGCGAGTACGAGGAGTGCTATGGCCGCCCGCCGGCGAGCTCCTGCATCGAGTTGCCTTTCCTCGTTGCCAAAACGAAAAAAGAGACTGTTATCGACTGTAGTATTTCACAGGACAAGTAAGCTATTCACAAAATCAATCAGTATGTTGTTATTTATTGCATTTCGTTGCAGGAGGGAGTATTTGTTTAATTTTAATGACAAATTTGAAATTCACGACGATTCGGAAGTGCTCAAACAAATGGGAATGCTTATGGGTGAGTAGGGATGATTATTGAAGCTTAATTATTCAAACAAGAACAAGAACAAGTCGAACATGGCCGAAGATTTGCGTATTCAACACCTAACATATTTCCAAGTTTATGAACTGAAATATGTTTTTAATAAAGGAGTAAACATGCGTAAAACTTGCGCCAGAAGACACAGAAAGTAAGAAAGTTCAGGTGCTTGTAAAATATTAACAATTTATTCGCATACAAACTACGAAAGCTTCAACAATTTCAATGTAAAGTTCTCGTGACTGCAAATTTTAGCCATTTTGACAGTTGATCTTCATGCTTCGTTCCTATTGGTTCATTGAATGATAATAACTTTTGTTTTTATTCAGGTTTGGATGATGGGTCTTGTAGTTCGAAATCTTTGGAGAAACTCATGAATTTAGTACCTATTAAACTACAAGACTATGTAAAACGTAAGTAACAACCGCATGAAGGTGATTGTTAAATTTATTTATAATTTTGCGTCGTTTTGCTTTGCAGAAATTGCAAATTCAGATCAGAATAAATTAGGTCCCAGCGTACTCGATGATCTCGATTCGTCCATGCTGGACGAGATCCACTCGCACCAGTCGTCCTCGCCGGCGCTGGAGGAGTTCTCCGACGACGACATGGACTCGGACATGTCCGACCTGTGAGAGGGCTGAGTGCCACACCAAACACCACCACAACACCCTCGCCCCGCAAGCAGACCCCACACCAAACACCACCAAAAAGAACCCTCAATTCTCTCACACACAGCAGACAACACACCAGACACCATATTTACCAAAAAGACACGCGTTAAACATATTTTTAATAAGTATAACAGCCACCGCTGTGAAGCCAAAGCCAGCGGATAAGAACTAGATTTAAACAATTTAAAACAAACAGTAAATCCTGTGTATAGGAACGGATCTGTTGCAGAGGGCAGAGAATCGTTTGTTCGAAAAGACTGGAGAAAAGTGAATGGCGACGCGTCTAGTGCGCGCGACAACGCAAGGTGATTTTATTCGCATGGAGGGAGTCCCGAGGTAAGGCTTGGCGCGGAGCGATGTCGAGTGGTAAAAGAAATGAAAATATTTTTTATATACGAAATGCATGCGATTCGTCTTCACAGTAGCACGCTTTTTCTACGAGAAACGAGCAGACGAGTGTTTCGTTCGACTTACAATACAAGACAATAGTTAGGGAAAAAAAGGACGATGGAAGAAGAAAAGGTATGGCAAGCCAGAAACGAGAAGCGGAGAGGTTTTTATTTTTGCTTAAAACGCGCACCGAAAAAGTACATTATTGTTTGAAAAACACCTCAAATGTATATTATGTTTTTCTGAGGGTGTGTCCATGCATCGATTTTTATCATTATTGCGACAAGAACATCATCATTGCCTAAGATATCAAACTATATACTGGGAGTAGCATAAACAACTGAGACGTTTCTTGTTTGATCGAGTGTTTTGGAACACCCTAAAATTACCATTTAGTTAATATTTACGTACGTTGTTCGTCATATAATTACGCTTTTAATTTTCTTAATCTTAAGAAAATTTAAAAATATACTTATCGATTCGAATTGGTGCAACACAAATTAATTTGTAAATTTATTCGAAAGTGAACTGAATGCAAAGAACAGTCAGTTTTTTTTTAATTTTTAACTTTAGTGAGTTTTGTTGATGAGTTAATTTTGGTCACGACAAAATCGGAGAGTAGAATGAAACCAGAGAAAATGCTATATTTTCTCTAACAATTATTAAATATTATCTATTATTTTAAAAAGCATATTATTTTGTTCTAATAAATTTTATTCGATATGTACAAACAATTCATGCCAACGGCAAGCAAAATAGCAAAAACAAACGATTCAATGTTAAGTATTTAAGTTTAAGCGTTTATCTTCTGTTTTATCGACGTTTATCGAAAAATTGATTAACAATGCGAAATTGGCGCATATTCCGCCGATTTCGGAGTGTCGGTATCATTATATTAATTTTTGTCATAATTTTGTACATAATACATATACATACATTTTTTAAATACCCAATTGCCAAGTGCAAATGGTTGCGTGGAGTGGAGAGAGAGACAACATCTAAATGCGCTTAGGGGCAACTATTTATGATACTACGCGAGTAGATTGCATTATTGTCATTTAATAAATGATCCGTGAATCGAGAAACGTGCATTGCACTCACATTGTATACACGACACACTCAAACTCACCGAAAGCCGACATTTTCGTCCGTGGATTGACGCTACAGTCGACGCTTTAGTTCCACCTTCTGACAACTACAAACCCCCACCACCCAGAACTTGATTTCTTCCTTCCTACGTTTTTTGTCTTTTGCGTAACTTCGTACTTCAGACACGAAACAAAGAACTCATATGACGTTCGAACTTTGAGACATTTGAAGATTGAAAATTTTTAAAAAGTGATATTATCAAGTGCTTGTATAAATTACTAATGTAAACACAAAAATGAAAACTGAGAAAACCACAAACAAACGTAAACTAGCGTTGGTTAATGAGGTGAAAGAGAGCTGGTCAGATTTTTGTAGTGGACCAACTATTTTTGAATAGCGTTTCGAGAATGCGTATTTCTTCGCCCAATCTTCCCTAACGGTTACACCTTTTTCGAGAAGAACGAGAATAATACAATAACAAAATAAACATTGAGACATTAATGTTCCAACAAAACACATACAATAAATAAAGTCAACAAATATTTCCCGTGCATTGTCATTTTGTTTAGCTCACACAGGTTATAAACAGGCTTTTAACGTAGGCAGCCAACACTACAATGAGCAGCCGTACATGTGTTTTTGGTTGCCAGTATTATCAATAAAACCCAAGATTTCATGTTTTAAATTACGTTATATTTAATTATAGTTGAGCTTATATACAAAATCAAGTCTTTCTTATTAGCTATCAATCATTCATAATATCATTCATTTGTCTAAAAGTGTTTTTCATATGCATTTGTGTCGATTGTCAGGTAGTTCGAGTCTTGTTTCGGCATGCCTCATGTGCTACAACTACATTCTGCTCAAGCTGCCCTTCCAATTGACGGAATTCCGCGGATGCATCGGCAGCGACGTCCGGCTGCCGTATGTCTCCTCCTCGTAGGCCTTGTTCACCTGCCCGTTGGGGCCGTTGTCGAAGACGTCCTTGATGGGAATGCTCACCGTGCTGTTGCGATGATTCCGGATGACGTTGTTGTTACCGTACTCGTTCTTGGCGCCCAGCGTCTGCATATTGGACTTGCGGCGCTCCGCCATCACGGAATTCACGCGCACTTCCAGCGCCTTCATTGTTTCCTTGCCCATTGTCATGCGACGACTCAGAATTGGAGTACCTGCACATACAAAACATTGTTAGAGCTTGCAAAACTACGAGAAGATGTGAGAATATGTTACCTCCTTCTGGGTTTGCATTCAGCTTGGCAAAGCGCTTCTTGAAAGCAACATCCAAAGTGCCAATCTGTCGCTTCCTCTGCGCGGCGCGTTCCAAGTTGTGGATGGTCTTCCTGCGTCCGATGCGATCCGGGCCGGAGCCGGAGTCGTTCTCGTAGTCGCCGTCGTCGATGCCCTGCAACCGCTGCAGTTGTTTGACGATTTCCACCGCTTGTCGATCGAGCAGCGCATTCGGGGACAAATCCTCCTTCTAAAATCCGTACAATCGTCCATTAATCACGCTCGCCTTTGTTATCAATTAATCATCAGCAGTACCTTCTTGGAACAGGTCAAGTTCAGCTCAGTCGACGCCAGAATATGCGCCAGGGTGCCAAATCGATGGAACAACATGGCCGTGAACTGAATCACCAGGATCAACGCGAAGAAGAACACGAAGACCAAACCGATTGGCTCCAGCTGCAGGTATTCTTTGCTGATGTGCACCTAGAAAGAGACAATGCTACATTTCGTCCGTCCATTGACAGTGCAGTTGAACGCAGGCAAGATTATAATAAGAGTGCACCACATAAAATAAATAAACCCAGAGCACAAATAACACAAAAAATTAGGAACGTTAACAACGTTATACAGAAGAAACACAGATTGCTTTCTGCTTTGCTACCGATACTTCGGAACTAGAACTCATCATCGTTTTGCCAGGAGGTGGAGAAGAGATTTTGAGCTGCCAATCGAAGAATACGTAAAATTTTGTAAATCACATAGAAATATTTTACAAGAACAATTTTGGATGATATGATAAGATGATGATGAGCGCATGATAGCATGATATTTTGTGCTGTCATTTGTTTTGTTCTTAGTGATTAGTACCACAAAGTACCATTTCGTGATCTGTGTTACCATAGTACCACAAAAAGTGTTCAGTTTCGGTGTTGACACATTGGCTGTGATTGTATATTTCACTTGTTTTGTGGCATATGTCTGTATAAGTGTTAATCACTGAAGAGTAGACTGTATGTGATGACATGGGTGTTGTCATGTAAATGATTGATATGGTGATGGTTTATGTCAGAAGTAACCAGGCTCCTCAGTATTTGGAGAAACACAATTGTTTAGTACACAATTATTCCGGTCAATCCAAGGAAGTGTATAGATCCCCCAGAGTGTGCCATCGCCATCTTTGCGTTTTTTTTTTGTTTAGGATTCCGACGTCGCGTGTGGCGCGACATCGAAATCGAGCTTTGTTCCTGTAAATACCTCGGAGGTCTCCTCAATGTACGTGATATTGGTGCGTATGCCCAGCGGCCACTTAACATGGATTTGATCCTTATTAAGTTGCAGCAGAAACACGACCAACACAAACAACGCATTGAACATGAAGAAAGCGAATACCGACTTATTGCGCAGCTCGATGAGCTCGCGCGCGATCCGGGCCTGCAAAATTAAACCAAAAAAAACGTGCGCAACACGCAAGATTAGTCCACATTTGCACTGGGTAGGGACACATGATTCCTTGCTGGATCTGTGGAGAGACAATAACCGATTTGATTCGGTTCGCGAGGCACTTACAAAGGACATTTAAAGTGACTTTTCGTGAATCATGTGATCCCTCAAACATTACCTCTTGTGTACTCTCGTCGTATGTTATATTTGTCTTGATGCCGAACGGCCATTTAATGTGGAGGTAGTCCTTCTTCAGCGTCAGCAAGAACACGATCAAGACAAATATAGCATTGATCATAAAGAACGCGAACACGGAGGAGTTTCGTAGTTCTTTGAGAT
Source organism: Earota dentata (assembly GCA_027574905.2). NCBI lineage: Eukaryota > Metazoa > Arthropoda > Insecta > Coleoptera > Staphylinidae > Earota > Earota dentata. The sequence goes on along the minus strand of JAODGB020005786.1, from coordinate 3,018 downwards.
CGGACGCGATACGTGCCTAAAAACACACTGGAATTAGTACATAAACCAATATGGATCTGGTACGTACCTTTTCTTCCTTGTTTTCGTCAATGGGATACAAGTACTTGTCCAGTAACTCCTTCCAGAAGGCAATCTCCGTGGAACTCAGGAACTCAACCTCGCCCTTTCTCAAGTCCGGATCCTCTATCCAATATGGATTGATCAGATCGTCGCGCTTGTTTTGTGGTACCGTTGACATGGTTTCACTGTCGCTGTCTGATGATTCCTCCGTCGGGTCTTCAGCTACTGCACTCAGGTGATGATGATCACCGCGAGATGACGCAGACATGCTGCGCCTACGCGATGCGTGCCCTTGAGGATCGATAACCCTAAAAGAATCGAAATTACGATCATGAATCCCTCAAAATTTGGGTACGTACTTTTCAATGTGATCCAAACGCTTGGTCAAACCCTCCAAGCTATCCGCAATGTTAATAAGTTGTGCCTTTTCATCTCCAGCTTTCTGGTGCGTGCATAGCATAAACTTGAACAGTCCAGCGACGGACAACTCAATGCTACCTTCATCATCCTCGCTGGCACCACCTCCCTGGAGGAAACCCAGCAGTGACTTTTGCTTAGCTTTCTTTTTCGCTTCCTCAGCTTCCTTGCGCTCCCGCTCCAGTTCCTTCTTGGTCAACTTGACGGCCACTTCACGGGTACCCCAAGATACGACGTTCAAGTTGATGATGGAGTATAGGATCAAGAGGAGGTACATAGATGGAATTGACAAGAGGTAGATGATGCCGGGTACGATACACCAGAATTCCTGCGGATGTAAACAGGCTGCTATAAAGAATGAGCTTGTCATGGCTATCAAGAAAATTGCCGATGGTGAACCGATGCCGTCCTCGCGCAGCTGAAGAGCTGTACCGACAATGACAGCCATCATAATCAAAGCGTAGCCAGTCGATAATATCTGCGCGCAAAGCAGCTGAATGTTGGACTTGCAAGTGAAGCACACCAACATGAAGAAGAAGATCGGCACGATGTTGTAGTAGAAACTGGTCCAATTGTCGATCTGGAACGCGGCCACGAAGGCACCCACCAACATAAGGAAGATGGTGCCAGGTCCAAGAATAGTACCGCCCATCAGAAGAATCTGATAGCCAATATAGGGCATTGAAATATTGTCGTTGATCTTGATTGTTTTCTTGTAGTCCACAAGCAGATCCATAATATTAGCGATGGTGGAGGGTACCCAACGACGACGTTGGTTGTAGAACTCATTGAAACCTTCGGGGGCGTGTGTATAAGCATCTGAAGCGGCTGAGTATTCTACACGATAGCCTCTTTGTAGCAGCAGGGTGCACAGCCAACGATCTTCTCCCTGATCGTACTGCACGTAATGCCTAGCCTCATCCGATCTCGTGGTGTACTTCTTCATAACGTTGTCGTCCATGAGCGCCTTGCCTCTGAAGAGTGAGAAGCAACCAGGACTACAGAGTACACATCCAATCATATGCTCAGTTGCCTTTTGCAGCCAATGACCAATGGCGTACTCGAACATCTGGTACCATACCATCGGGCCGGATCCAACCGGATGGATACGTCCGCAAGCTGCGCCTAGGTTTTTGTTCTTCTTCATCAAATCGATGAGGAGCGTCACGGCGGAGGGTTGGAAGTCAATGTCTCCATCAAGCGTCAAGAGGTAGGTGTTTTCTGCGATCACGGCTTTGCGGTCTACGGAGATTGGCAGCTCCATGAGACGATGACCCAGGAGGTAGTACATGTACATGACCTGGGACCAGCGCTTACGATGACGGATCTTCATTTTGTCCTTGAGATGCGCAATCATTTTGGTCTTGCCAGGGAGTGTCCAAATCAGACGACCTCCGTATGGCGTTGGGAGTTTTTTGGGCGGGCGAATGCGGATGTGGGTTTGATGGACGTCACTGGCAGCTTCATCCAGCGTGGAGACCAATAGTTTTACGAAACGATTGACTTGGGTGTCATCATCATTGTGATCGGAGATTTCAAAGGCGTCATCGAAGAAGATGTGAGCTGAACATGAACAAATAAAATTGAAGAAATGAAGATGCATGGAATATGTGTTACACTTACTTTCGAATTCGTAGTAATCCGGATCAACAACCCTCAAATACTTCTGGGCCACTCTCCTTGCAGATTGATCTTCATCCAGGCGAAGGATACTCTTCAAGAACTCTATCATCTCCTCTTTATTCTCGTGCCACATTGTACAGCAGGCATAAATTCGGGTGATGTGATCAGAGTTCTTGATAGTTTTGGGCGTGGAACCATCAGTATGATTTGATATAGTTTCGTAGTACTCGTCGCCCTTCTCCTTTTGGATCTCATCCAGCTCCTCAGTCTTGACGTCAGCCTCATCGTCCCTGCGTCGATTCAAGCCCATGCTTTGATCGATCAACAGTCCATCGTACATCGGTGACACGTACAGCTTCTCGGTTCTCGCCAACCTCTCACACTTTGGTGTCCAAATGTGAAGGGTAATCCAAGTCTGGGATAGTAACCAGAGCATCCATACCCAAGCATGTTGATGCGTGATAAAATCGTTGAAGAAGTACACAGGGGGACTTTGGTAGAAGAGATAACCCGGCAGGGTCTCATTGAAAAAGCATGGGTCGTCATTTCGGAGACCACACGCAGTGATCAATAAGGAAATGGAGACGGGGATAGTTAGATTGACCGGGAAGGCATAGGAGAATCCTTGAATCATAATTTTGCAGGCAAACTTGCCGAAGATGTAACAGAGATACGACGCGAAGATGTTGATCAGCAGGACGTAGACCGGAGACATGTCATTGGCATTGATGGTGGTGTCATCTCCAGTGGTGATGAGCTCCGAGAGATCCGGCATGGTGGTACCGCCAAGGGTCGGCTTAATTTCGAGGATTGTAATTTTATGCGCGCCGAATCCAGGCGAGAAGTCCCTGAAGATGAAGCCAGCTTCACCGTGCCTGATGAACGTGATCAGGAGCAAACTAATCAGAAAGATGATGC
>JAODGB020005727.1:0-10700 GCA_027574905.2 Earota dentata | reverse complement strand
GATTAATGGCATTGCCATATGTCGCCAATAGTGGAATCATGACTCAGGCGGATAAAATTCACCACCATGTCTGGATCAGAAGTGAATAAAAACGGGACGAAAATGTACAAATAATAACCTGAAACAGTTGTTTTCGTGTTTGTTCTTGTTGTGTTGAATCTATATGAGAAGGCCAGCTCCGGGCTGAAAGAAAGTAGGTGTGATGGTGTGAACATGAACTTACCCGAAACTCGCCGCCGTTTCCATCGTCCAATTCCAGCACATAGCCCTCGACGTGCGACTGTGGGGGCGGCTGCCATGCGACCGTCACTGAGTTGTTCTCGGCGCTGCACTCTTCCGGAATTATTGTCGGCGCGGCCGGCGCTGCATGAAAACACGCATTAAACACGAGTGCAACATGTGTGAGATGATGTATGACCATAAAAAGGGAAAATATATAAATCCGTAAAAAGCACCATAGAACAGACTACCGAAAAATATGAAAATAACATCAAAACAGTCTTCTTTAAAATAAAAAATTCAAATTTAGAATTTCTGTTGAAATTTTAAACATATTCTTTCCAATTAATATGAACATATAATTTTGAAAGTGGTATGTTCATGCCATGCATTCGTTACCTGCAGGCACTCTTTCTTCGCCATCTTTGTAAGCTACGCCAAGAAGAATAGCAATACACCCAGATTAATAAAGTTTATTTACTATTGTTCAATTGTTATTTTTAGTCAGGCTAATTTCTGAGAAAGTGAGACTTACGCTTCATTTGTATAAAGTTGAGCTGATCGATAGCGCGATGAACGGACTTGTCATCCAAAGTGAGATCAAAATGCGGCGACACTCGCGGAGCAGTCCACTCCTTGTGCCAAGAGTGATCGGTGTTTGCCACCCGTGATATCAACATTCCACCAACCTAAAACAGATGCATAGATTTATAAGTTTAAAGTTCTCTTCAACTAGTATCATCCCTACCTGTAGAAATGCAGCGCTATCTGTTTCCTTCAACGCTTCAATGCAAAACTGCAGCAATCCTGTGGTTTGTTGCAGGCGGACAGTGCAGGTCCCCACCTGTTCCTTCAGCGCACGTACGCGCAGTTCCTTATCTTGTCGAATGCACTCCAGGAGTTGGGTGCGGCGCACGTGGATCGCTTCAATCAGAGCCTCGCATTGCGCCGACACAACGCGCTCAAACTCCAAACAATTCTCCTGTTGAGTAAGGAAGAAAATCGATCAAAACTTTAAATTAGGATAACAATATAGCACAAATAACAATGACGAATAATCCACGAATCTGAACAAAAACTTTGCGCGCGCGTGCGCAACTTCGGATTTGTAATTAAATCCAAATGATTTGCTTTGTGTTTCAAGGCATTTCACACATTCACAATTCACCTCGCAGCCGTCGCCTTCTTGAGCAACCAAGAAATTTAATTAGGTAAAGTTTCAGTTCCAAGATTGTAAGCTTGGCACTCCGGCTCGACATTGGGTGGAATTGTTGTTGAGATTAGGAGTGAGTTTATGCTGATTGTGGCATTAACGTCAGAAAAGTGCGAATTGTGAATGTGACCCAGTTTTCTAATAAGTTACTTAGTTTGGTATAATATCGTACTTACGTTGACTTTGTCGCTCATGCCTTTGAGTCGCTGGATGAATTCCGTGGTGGAGCGCGCCCGCTCGGAGAGCTGCTGAAGATTGTGCGATAATTCAGTCTGCAACAGACGAGAGCAAAGACGCCAGCGTCAGATTCGGATCACAGTTGAATTTTCATTGTTGCAAACAGTAACTATTGTGGCAGAATCGCGTGCGACACGACTGCGTGCGCCATGAATATCTGAAATGGCGATAAATTCTTAACGTTTTAATTAAATCGTGCTCGTAGGGCGCACGCGAGAGAAGAGTGCGAGTTACAAGTTCAATTAAATCAGATTCCAAGTTACGAAATGAAATTTTCTAACAAGAACATTATAAAATAAAAGCTCGTGTCTAAAAAAAAACAAATTGGTTCTAGTCAAAGTACAAATAAAACAATGATTGAAGAATGTAAGTAATTCTTCGTTTGTATTAATTTAATTGCCAAAACCAAGGCGAGACTCAAGTATATTTTTATAAACTAATAATGAATTTCCATCTTGCTTTAGTGCAAATAAATATATGCTCTGATTTGATGGCACTGCAAATCCACAGAGGATCAAGATAAGAAATACGAAAAGAGCTTTATTCAAATGAATACCCCTTATCCCCCAATGCACGTGGAAGGCAAGAGGAATTGAGTTATGCACAGGTTGCGCGTTTACACGGATAGCTTCCGGGTCAATTTCGCTTCCGTTTATGTTGAGCCACCCCCTGTTCTATTAGCTCGAAGGCAAACATTCAAAGAAGTAGAGTTCCGGAGAAACCAATGAAATGCGCCGGCGGTGCCGACACAGAGCGCATGAAGAGCACAGACGGGAACATTGCAGATGAGGCGACGCGACACCGCAGCACCAAGATTCGTTTGCGTTGAGGTGAGGGCTGTTAAAAGCGCCCTTCCCAAGAGGATATTCCCGAGGACCCCATGACACGATCACTCGCCGCTCACTACTGGCGAGTGAGGTAACGTTACCAACATTGCATGGAGTCATTTGCTGGAGGGAGAGGATCGAGGGTGGGCGAAGTCTGGAGAAGAAAACAATAGGGTGAGTCTGCAGGACTGGGAGGTGGAGTTGGTGTAAGCCTATGTCCATGTTAATCTAAATTTTTCTAGGCTTGCCTGCATGGCGGAAAAACTATTCGTTTGAGTTGGGTTGTATTCTTAGTTTTCTTGAGTTTAACAGTTTACCACATGTGAAAGCGTAAAAGCTTCACGTTTATGTTTGCGAGGGTCCGATATTGAGACAATATATTGGACCTAAAGTGCCAAGCCAGAAATGTTGTGCGTTGTGCTGCGAGCTTTCCTCTTAATGCCATGAGACGGTAGACAATAGCATCAGCAGCCAGGGTGCGAATTGGGGAATGTGAGAACCGCCAACCTTCTGATGCGGGATATGTTCGGGGCGACGACTAGGAACTATACGACTAACAGCTGAAGGTGTCACTGCAGAAAGCAAAAGAGGTGGCGAAATGAGAGTGGGCTATAACTATAAAATGTGCATTAGATTGTGTGCTGAACGCCACGCGGCCATAAATCGCCTAATTTATTGAAAAGTCGTATATTTCATGGCTTTATCGATATTTGATGCAAAGAGAGATATCCAACACCTGAGAGTGACAACAAAATGGCGTAGTGAATCAGCGAAACGATGCCAAAAACTCCCCGCCTGCATTTCGCTATGGTTTTTGTTTGTTCTGCGTTGTCCAACTCATAATTTAGTAAAATTTATTTGAAATACTTCTTTATCACCCCGTTGGGGCCGCAGGTCGAAGTGTTTGAACTGCGCGGTCACTGATAATGTTGATAATGCTAAATAATCTCTTCCTCTCTGTCTAGTGGCGTCCGGGTTGCCGCGATTCCCCGTTTTCCGGGCTCGCATTATCTGCGCCGGGGCCGGTGTGACAGCACAACTCCCATTGTATCCACTCGCAGACAATGACTTTATAAATATATCCTCGACACGACACCGCGCGGGCAGCTTTTTACCCGTCCGCAGCGACACCACCCTCGCAAGTCATTTATCATTGATCACTGCACACCGCCGCCGCCACTGTGCACCGGCAGTCGAGGGAAACATTGCTTGACAATGCTATCTGGCGCTCATTTCCACTACAATAACTCAACTGCTGCGAGAACGATGAGCAAACTTTGATTGCTTTTTGAACGATGTGAACGATGGACATTCCGACACCCACTACGACACGGTCACGGAGAACAAGTGTCAACCCATTAAAAATGCAATCCCTACAAAAGTGCAAGTAAGGCGACATAAAAAAAATAACAGCGGAATTCTGTCGCTTGTATGTTTAATGAGCGAGAAAACTCGATTTGCGCGTGGAGCGCTTGCACTCGGTGCTTTATCATCGCCGAATAATCACACACGTGAAGAGAACTCGCACCGGGCAGGCCGTGAGTGCAGGAAGCGAAAGCTGTTGGAGCATAATATGCAGCGTGCATTGCGCTCCGGGAGGGTGAGCAGCCATGAACAGCGCCGTCGAGCCGACGAGGTAATTAAGATTAATTGGAAAATTTAGGCAATTTGGGTAATTGAGCGTCGTAAAACCATGTGTCCAGTGACCAAATTAACATTCGCCATATAATTACATTACAGGCAAATGAATATGGCAATATTCTAACTACAAGAGATTATATTGTTTAGTTCAATTTAAACACAACAGCTTTTTAAAAACCAAAGCTGCATTTGCTCCAACCAACATCACTATCAAATGTTTTAATCTTAATTGCATAATTTATGTATTACCTAATTTCAGTGAGATAAAGTTTATCAAGTCTTGTCTTGGATAAAACAGGATCCACGGAATTCATTCCAAAGTTGATGCAAACACGCTTCAACTGCTCTCCTCATGACATCCTGCAGACAGTGTTTGCGAGTTTGCTCGCCTTTGGGCCGCTGTGCGAAGACGAGATGTTGAAGTTTCAGGGAGTACAAGGACTGCCTGCAAGGATGCGCATGCTTGCATGCTTGAAAAGCTGCGGTGTTCCTTCCGACCGCCACCACCGCTAGGACGCGCACGCGGTTTAAGCAAAGCTGCCGTGGAGAGGCGCACTTTGCTTCAAACGCACGCTTCCACAAAACCGATGCTTAAACCGGCCGAAAACTGCCTTCCAACCGAGCTTTTGGCTAAACTTCTCGAGTCTTACATTAGATCTTTAGGCAATTTTCACTTTGAAATCCCGTTAGAACCAAATTACCGAAATAAATTTCTCTGATCAATTTATACAATTATGTAAATTATACCTCATCAAATAAGCTGCCAGCAACGCGGGGAAATTGAAAACAGAAAATTGTTATTCCAGCATTGATTACATCGACGTTTTCGGCTGACTGTGCATGTTTTTCACGCTCCCACAGGCTTGCCGTTCTTGCGACAGACGTGCATTTTCCGAGGGCGCACACGAAGAATTCCCTCCATGTTTCGTTAGGGTCGCCTCGATATGAATTTTCTGATAAACTTAACGCGAGGCCGAACGCCGAGTGGTTCATTAAATGCACGTGGGCGTTGTGCGCAACGAGATTGTCGAAAATCGTGTTTCGTCGTCGATTTTCTAATATCGCGCACATAAGTAAGTACGAAGGGCGATACGCGCCAATACTCAGGCGCTGCAAAGGGGAGTTGGCTGGCTAAACTTCCCTCGAGCAACATCCCTCGTGCAGTTTGAACTCCACGAATGGAGAGGAGCACTCGACGTCGTCGATACACTCAATATCGACGTCCACATCGGCGATTTTATGACAGCGGGCGTGCGTTTTCCAATTGGTTCAACTAGAGTGAACAACGGTGTTATAATGCTGAAGAAAAACATGAAATAACTGGCGTGAATAGGGAGAAATCTGCGAAACAATCCACCAAAATGCGAAACCACAGAATATGCTAGCTTTTATTTTTATTTTTGGCGTATAAGCATTTTGCACGAGTAAAAAATGTTGAAATGGAAAGCAATGCATCAAAAATTAATTATCACTAACATAATTATTCTTAATGCATAAAGTTCGCATTATATAATGCCAGCTAGAGCTAGAGGCTAACAAACATGTTGGTCCTTTTTCCTCATTGTTCTTGTGGTTGCGAACTTCTCGCATTGCCTTCAAAGTTGCCTTCGTGGCGCTGAAAGCCACTAAACTTTAAACTTTACCTTTTTGGTCTAAAAGTTAACTTCACATACATTCCCGTCGTCATTATGAAATCGCAAAAATACAATAAAAGAACAGAAAATTAATTTGCTTTTCTTTCTGATTTATATTCCCAAGATCGTTGCCTTTCATAACCAAGGACTTATTGGCCTCACGATCGTATTTATGAATTCATTCCTCGTTGCCAACTTTGCAAGGGTAGAAAATTACTAACTACGTCTTAAGTATTTATTCGCCGCGGCGTTAATAAATTAAGAGAATTAAGTCGCGCGTGCGGGGGACTAGAATCTTATTGCAACCTGTCCAGACTTTCAAAACGAAACGCACTCGCATTGCTTCCGAGAGTCGCGCCGCCGAGGGGTGAGAAAGGATATTTACGTAAGTACGCCGCACCCTGGCAGTCAAGAAAGGACTAAAAAGGACTCCGACGTGCCCTCAAAGGTAGCGGGAACTGCGCAGGCAGGAAGGCATCGTGAAGGGCCGAAGGGGAGACGTTATCGTAGCGGCGCATGCAGACCCCTGCTCGACGTTATAATTACTTACACTCTTAGAGAAAATATCAAAATATCAAGTATACCCAAAAGCGCGTATGGTGCAGTGTTTGGAAAGCCACGAGATTGCGTCGGCGGCGGAAGTTGTGAAAGTTCGAAGTTGGACAAACGATGATTTGGCTAAGAGTCCCTCTTTCACGACTTGAAATGAAACGTGAAACGCAAATGAAGATGACATAAAATGTAAGAAAACGAAAGTAAACGTAGGTTACAAATTCAGAGTTTGAAAAGGATGAAAATGTCGGGAGAATGTATTCAGAAAAGGACAAAGCACTTCCTGATGTTTGTGTGCGTTTTGAGTACTTTCCTAGAGATTCTCCCGAGTTGACGCAGAGCGTCTTTTAAAACAATTACCTTTCCATTTAAGACCGAATCCGGGACGCACCCAGTTCCGGAAGAATTTCGTCAACCCGGGAAAATTGCAGACTCGTCTTGGTAATAATTAATGACTCTGGTTTTCGTCTGATTGTCATGCCACGACAACGTAGTGACAATTAAGACGAATAATGATGGATTAACTTTTGTTTCGCTACATTTCTTATGAAACCAGCTTATCTATAATAAAATAAACTTTCCTCTCTATAAAATGTTATTTACAAACATGTTTTTTTCTCCTCTGTATTTTTTTTGGTTAGGTACGCTTAATAAGATTGAATTTAACACAATTTTCATTTTCGTTCGCCTCCGACGCTTCAGTAATAATTAATTATCCTGTTTCGTCTCCCTTGATGTCGCAGTGTTGTCAATAATGACGAATAATGATGAATCGCGCTGTGTTTTGCTACGTTTTGTTATGTTTCGTCACGCTGACGACGAAAATTCACCCCGAGTTTTATGTCATTTCATTAAATCTCCCTCGATGTCAAGAGACAAAGGAAAATGATCAAAAATTCGTTCAAAGTTCACATGTTCTGGCGAGCACGACGAATATAGAGTTTAAAACAATAGCCAGAGAACTTTGAACCTGTAAATTCAAACAACCGACCGAAGAGATACTCCTGGTTTAATTGTGTTTTGTATTGCATGAAGACTTCGCAAAACCACATGATATGAAGCGCAGTTCAAGCCTCAGCACGACGTCGTCCGGTAGGAGGAGGTCGTCGGATAGTTCCAGTGAGTACTTTTAAATCTTGATCTTGAAATTTCAGAGTTTGCAAACTCAAATTTAAAAAAACAAAAAGAAATTTTCCTGAAATCTAAGCACTTGTGCCTGGTTTCTATCTGATTTAACTTTTTCTTTCTACGTCGCACGTTTCTTGCTCCTCATTGATTGTTACTTGCTCGACGTAAAGTTCTTTAAAGTTGGACGGGCGCGCATTTGTTTTTCCAAACTTTTGCGAGCTTTTCAGGTGGGACCATTCGGGGCGACCGGATCCGAAAGCTTTCGCTGCCAAACAGCCATTTGGTGGAGGCGGTGCTCAAGCAGCATTCGCACGTATTCACCGAGGACTGTCGCGACCGTCTGCGCAATCTGCTCCAAGTCATTGTCAACGTCAACACCAACCATAAGAAAAAGTTCGATAAACTTAATGAGAAATTGAAAATTGGATGCATTAAAAATTTAGTAAGACAAGACACTGGCATAATAAATTAAAAACTCATCACAAAAAATTTCTTATTTTAGCAAGAACGTGTAAACGATATCCAAGCACAATCAATGCAAGCAACAGCAAGACGCCAAGAATGCCAATGCCAAACGGACACCACCAATTCCGATGAGGCTTTTGAAGGGCCTCGTCGAGAAGTGACTTTCACATATGGCCAGTGCTCCTCCAGCATGGTCTGTAATGTATCTTCAGTGACGCCTGAAGACGCTTTAGAAGAACCACCACCCATCATAATCATGACTGGCGAGGATGAGCCCTCTACGGTGAAAGAAGAAGAGTCATCATTAAAGCAACCGTCAACACAAACTGAGATTTCTATACCTGAAGATACGGAAGAAGTGAAGAAAATTTTAGACGAAATTTATGGCGACAAAAATGTATTCGCGAAAGACGAACTTTACGCCACATACGCGCAAAGTGCAGAGGTCCGTCGTATGGATTTGCTAAAAGATATATCAAACGCAGCGTGCGGGGATTACGACTCAGACCTGGAGGTCCTCTTCGAAGGACTTTTCAATCTAAATAAAGAACTAAAGCGCGAGCATGAACCTGGAGAATTTGGTGATTTTCAAAAAGAAATCGAAAGGCAAGAGCAAAATAATCAACAATCAGAAGAGAAGCAGCAGTCGCAGCAGCCGCAGCAGCCACAGCAACCACAGCAACCTTGTGGGCCACCACCTGACCAAAAGTCACAAATTCCCCTCAGGTAAAGTTCTCCGTCCTAAATCATAGAAGTCAGGAGGAGCACTCGCTTCTATTTTATTTTTTATGATAAATGGCTACAATGAAATGCTTTAATTAATTTTTAGTGTGCGTGCGCGACATTTTTCTTCAACGCGTGAAGATGAAGAAAGGCCGGCGATGGAGGAGCGCCGTCGGCGTCGCAGCATGCCGCGGCAGGACGCCGCCGCTGGGGGCTGCAAGTTGAGCCCCATACCGGAGCGGCGCGGCCGGCGGCGAACGCGCGGCCACTCGAAGAGGCGCGTTATTAATGTGCCGTCGTTGGCAGTCCGAGCCTACGTTGCATTAATCATGGACATGCAGCGCAACTGCGCGCTCTACGAAACTTTTCGAAGTAAATCATGCGGAATTCATTTGCGTTTCCGCGTACGCTTTTGCTTGCAACAACTGAATTCGTTTCAATTAGGAAAAAAAAACGTCTTCATAAATTAAACGGGGGGAACATAAAACAAGCAAAAGTATCAATTCCAGACAGCAGCAAGTTCAAATGGCACTTTAACATGCGCGAAAAAACAGAATTGGAGCTAACAACCTATTAATTCTGTGTCTTGTTTTAGGAGAGATGATAAAACCTGTAGAGGTGTACAAGCAACCCTATGTGATAGCCGCGTATGATTGTTGGATGGACTACATGATATACGTCAAAAACACCTTGGATTATCTGCACCCCTACATCATGAACATGGTGCATGTGTATTACAGCCGGCGAAAAGACGACCCCGAGTTACAGCAGTACGAGACCAAACTGCCTAAGGTGCTCATCAACAGCATGAAGAACATCAAGACTTGGCGCAACGCGCTTCAAGAAACCATCGACTGTTTGGATCAAATCTTCCGGGTTGACCCCACAGCATCCGCATCTATCCATAGCCTGTATGAACGTTACTATGAAAAAGTGGAAAGGCTGCCTGGAGTTTCCTTTGGACGTACAAAACAAAAACGCGCGTACTCCGAAAGAAGACGAAAACTATGAATATCATTGATCCAATCAAATTATCATTGCAGCTTCAAATCCAAAAGTTTACAAATTATGTGGAAGTGTTGGTAAAATTTTCTCCCTGATTATTTATTAATGATGTCCTGTTCATAAATTTGCGTTTGTCATGTGGCCTTTGTACATTTTTTTTGTGTGCATTTTGAATAGATATCAAAGTTTGGTGTGTTGTTGATGTTACGCGCTGTGTGTTTGCTCGCAGGCATGCTCGGAAATCTTGTTTTGGTCGTAGTGATAAGGTTGCAGCTTTGATGTCGCCATGGTAACGCCCTTTCCGGAAGGATACGCAGGCGCTGGTGGTAGTGGTGGAGCTGGCGCGCGGAGTCGAGACAAATTTATGGTTTTTGAAAGTCGTCCGCGTCCTCGTCGTTCTCTCCGGATTGCATCTTCCATTCGGGAATCCGAAACCGGATAAACACGGGACGATTTTCGACGATGGCAAGCAAGGCAAGACGTGCCCGGGCGACGGCGGGAAAACAGTACGGGGTGAAAATGCGAGAAAAAATGTGGCGCTTCATTGCCTTCGCGCTGTTAAGCAGCGGGCGGTAATTCGCTTTTCGAGGGTTGGCGCGGCGAACCACATGCAGAAAACCCGCCGAGCGTGGAAAACGAAGGCGGCAGACAGAGTCAACGAAGAAGTTGCTTTTGGCGGTAGCGGTGGCGGCGCGAAGAAGGAAACGTTTACACGTCGCGGACCGATGGCGAAAATTGCCGTAATTGCGACGCGCGTGCGGTGCGGTTTGCGCGTGAGTGCATTTCGTTTTGCGAGCAAATTTACACCCGCCACTGGGAGGAGATAAATTATTTCCACGCGCAACAAACAAGGGCGATGCAAAACAATTATCTGAACATTGGCACTGGAGGAGTAAGGAAATAAATTGTTCTCGAGTGAAATGGTTCCAGTCTTCATACTGGTTAATGCAACAAAATTTGTTTTGAATGTACAAAAAGGACGAAAGCGCAACAGGAAATTTAAAGTAAATAAACGGCAAATAGGAGAATCACCATTAACCATGATACAACCTTCAT
>JAODGB020005726.1:0-22797 GCA_027574905.2 Earota dentata | reverse complement strand
GTTCAATGCAGCTTGTAAATAACCTGCCGTGTAAATTTTCTTATTGGCAAACACCAATTAGACAAACAGCAACAATTATCATGTAATTAGTTGACAGTTAAAACGTGTCTTACCGTACGAACATCATTTGCATATCGCGATTTCAGATTGTCCATCCTTTCGCCTGCGACTGTGACTGGAACTTGGGCTCCGAACGTAGGCAACTTAAGCTGCTTAAGACTCGACTTTGCCCCGCTACATCGACGAGAGTGAATGGGAGCTTACCTGCAAGAGAAGAGAAATTAAATTCGTTTACTAAATAAATTCCTGCTCACAGCGCAGAGTAAACACACTTAGACTTCCTTTGGAAACTAATTACGTTATGGTCTAATTAGAATTTAAAAGATTCCGATTAGAAATCAATAAAACGCACGATAAGGATCGCGATTTCCAATTTTAAACTCTCCAACTTCTAGCATGTGTGGTCTCTTCGAATTTTGGTCCAAACTAAACGCTTCAAAAATAGCAGCTGATCGAGTTCAATTAATCAAAATTAAAAACGAAGGACGGTTCTGGCTATACTCCTTCCAGAAGTCGACATGGGTGGAACAAATGCTGAGAGCTGGACTCACATCCATGGGAACTGCTCGCGTGTCAATTCTTTTTTGTTCGGCTAGAAAACGCAGTGGCTGCCGCAACAGAATCGAACGAGTTTCTGTTTGTTTTTATGCGCCGCGCGGCGATACGACGGCGCACCGCGCACCGGCCAGGTGTCGATAAAATCTTTGAGATTGTCATTGATCGCTAAGATATTTTCGGTATTCGGCCGTCAGACGAAAAGACGCGCACGGGCACCGCTGCCACAGCGACACCGCCGTCGGGGAGCCTTCCTTCTGGTGCCCAGAAGAGAAGACCACGGACGTCCACCGCACCGACTAGAAGCACGGCAGCATAGAAGCAATACTCCGGCGATCACAGATCGCGATAAGATGCCCCCGCCAGTACCCCCCTTTTTCCCGTGTGCGTGCGTTCGCGCGTTGCTCCGTATTACTCGTTACGGACGCTACATGTGCCAACAAATCCCAAACCAACTACCCAACATGCATGTGTGTGCCTAACTGGAATTGTGGAACTGGAACCGGGGCCGGAGATCACGATCTCTACGAAGCGTTCCGCCGATGAAAAGGGGCATCATCGTAAACAACGGCTAAATTACCTAATAAAATTCCCTTAACGATTATCTCGTTTTAATTTTGTCGTTGGGCCAGTCGTTTGATTTGTTCCGCGCATAACCAAAACCAACCACCAGAAATCAGTTGCTCTTCTTAGGAGACCGCGGAGTCCTTGGAAGCGCCTAGCTTCCTCTATCCGAGAATCTAACAATCGGAAGCCGAAAACAAGAACAGACACGCGGTTCCAGTTTGTACATACTACATACAACACAAACGAGCCGAGCCGTATAAAGTGGGATTACAAAACGGATGGATCAAAACTTCTCATTAGTTAGTTAGCGAGCAACGTCGTTTATCAACGAGACATTAAAATATTACGGTAATTAATTTACGATGAAACCCTCGGTCGGTTTTCAGGAGAGGAGCTTGAATTAAACGGAAGCTCCGTAGCCACACATCGACGACGTCATGAGTATCCTCTATCCAGCCTCCAACTCGCCACACATCTCCCGGCAGATGTGTGTAGGTAGGTTAATTACCCGCGGACTTAGTAACTCGAAGCTTTGTGTGTGGAACCAGTCCCGGGGTCTTGGTGCAAATCGCAATGCCTCGCATCGTTAGGATTAGCACCAATGCGATCCCCATGAATGCACATGGACATCATGGGAAGGTTTTA
Source organism: Earota dentata (assembly GCA_027574905.2). Classification (NCBI taxonomy): domain Eukaryota; kingdom Metazoa; phylum Arthropoda; class Insecta; order Coleoptera; family Staphylinidae; genus Earota; species Earota dentata. The sequence goes on along the minus strand of JAODGB020005726.1, from coordinate 20,970 downwards.
GCTGCTACTAGTCAGCGCGGATGGCGGATGGAGGAGGACTTGCAAGCCGTGTTCGTGGCTCGGGAAAAAGAGGTGTCTGAATGATTTCGCCACACACGGCGCCGTCTTCGCGCCGATGTTATCTGCGTGGACGGCGGTAGCGATGTCACGAGATCTAGCCATATCTCACCGTCGCTCAAAAGGATAACGGGGCGCGCGAGCGCGGCGCATTGTAATTGTGACCAACGCTAGAACATTGAACATGCGCCTGAGCATGCGCGCATGGACATGGGACAAACGAAATATACGCGCTGTGAGTGATTTAATACCGCTACCTCATCCGCACATGTGAATATTTATGTGTCTCCTGGGTAGGACCATAGACGTTCCGCTTAAGTAAGCTTGGGTGCTGCCGCTTGGTACTTGGGAGTTGGGAATATCTTGAGAATGAATAAATGCGAGGTGCCGAGGCAGGTCGCACACTCGCACTCGCACAGACAATTTGACAATTATTCATTCGGGATGATGTATTAACTACTGGTTGATTCGCTTTTGTTGCAATCAAGGCGCGTAATGAATCGCAATCTGTTCGAGGCAGCCCCACACCGACACCTTCAGGTGTATGCGATGAGAAGAGCAATTCTATAGGCACTTCCAGAAACTTTTCACCTCCAACTCGACGCCAACACGACAAATAAAAAAGCTTCGGATTGCATTATAACCACAAGACCCTGGGCATTATATACACATACACCAAGAGAAGGCCAGTGTGGACGAAAGGTTCATAATGAAATAATAAGTATTGATTGAGCCAGGTGCCTCCTTTCGATCGCGCCGATGAAAATATTTCGTTTAATTAAATTCATTATCAGCCGCGAAGCGCGGTGTCATTCTGCTGGGCATGGACCCGGCAGGAGGCCCTAATTAAAGTCGATTCGTTTCCTTTAAACTCGACGACGGCGTCGATTTCGATACCTTCTCACCTTCAGCTCACACAGCTCCACCGCACAACGGCTACAATGTATGTCTGCGCACCATGTGGACCAGACAAAATCGACAAAACGTTTCATTATCGACATCGATATGAGACGATATGATACACATCGTAGCAGGAATCTCAATCCTCACGACTCGTGTAAATTCCACGTGGACACGCCATCGCCGACCGCAGAGAAGACGAAACACTGGTAGCCGGTTTTCGACCGCAACATCACACCGAGTCTCCGCACATCTCGGGCATTTGCATATCGTCATTAAGATCATTAGGTAGACCTGTAAAATTTTATGCCGATTTAATGAGAAACTATTGGTATTTTGATTAAATGTACACGTAAATTGGCCCCGTAGTACCAGGACAACGTCATTCCACTTTTGGTGCAGGTCCCAGGATCATGGGACGCAAACGAAATTGAAAAACGGAAACCGCACCACAAGGTACCAAAGATGGGCGCCCGCGACTTTTAATAATGTTTAAGATTTATGGCGCGCTTATTTCTCTTCTTCTCCTTGTGCAGCCGCATTGGATGTGGCACAACGCGTACGAGTACGAGTTCGTAAACGGAAAATATGCAGATGAATTTGGAATAAATTTATGAATGTATGGCTATTAAGGCATAAAACTTAATAGAAAATGAGGAACAGTGTCTCCTTCCTTCTCGGTGAAGAACGCCCCGGTGCCGGTGTCGCACTGGTCCTCCAACATACCTCCGGCCTCGCCGCCGCGCGAGAGTGAATTATGGAAAATCTAAGCGATAAAGCTTCGCGAGCGTAATTTATTAAGTGCACTTATCTGGCTGCGAGTAGTCCTAACACCACGGAAACGCGAACTAACCGCATAAACAAATACAAACGCCGGCGCGCCGCATTATACAAACAACTTATACATATTTCGAAATCGCGCATGTGGCGAGATTAAGATTTTATCTCGCCGTTAAATACAAATCTTGCAGGCCCGTCTCGGTCAGTCCTTCGCCTCTGAGACGAATTTATTCTTGCATTGATTTGAATACCACTCTGGTAGAACGTTATCTTGTTAGTCAAACTAAAACTAAGACCCAAGACCAACGAAATTCAACACAGGATAAATTTGAATTCACAATATTATTTTACACACTCTAAATTTTATATTTACGACTTCTCGTCTTGTTGATGTCCCACCAAAAAATATTAATCCATATTAAAGCACACAGGTCGCAATATGATAGGTGATCATAATACCGTGTCGTAATGAAGAAATCCTTGTGAAACGGCGCTCGTAAAACATCCCAACTACCAACTAAATCCAGCCATTATGCATAAATACATAAGCAACATTTCTTGGAATCTCTACTGTTGGTGATTGCATAAAAGCGCACCTTTGTTGCGTTATCAGCAATAGTTTATAATGCCGCGCATTTGATGCTACTGCAGGGATAATAAAAATGGTTATAACATAGTTGTGAAAAGGGTTTCGTATGCAAGGACATAAAAGCTTCCTGTTTTTATGTAAGGGATCTCGGTGATACGATGACGGCACGTTTGTGCGGATGGCTAAGAAAATATTAAATTTTTACGAGCCGCGTTGTTCCGTTGTTTTCTTATATTTTTGGCAGCAGGCCCAAACGTGCCGCTTTGCGCGCCTCACCCTTTAGCACCAACAATAGCTTGTGCTGTCGGCAGTCGGCAAACCCTGACGCCTTCAGAAGAATTATTTATGTGGTGGCATTATTTTGTATTTGCGTACAAATATCACACGGAAGGAATGTAAAAATGCTAATTCCCACCGCGCGCAAGAAACAGAGGGGCATTTTAGCATCTCAGCGTAGCAGTATTTTTTTAGGTAGCCGCCATTGTCAAATTGTTTTTTTACGACGTGTGGTTAATGCCTACCTGGTGCTCTTCTCGCCGCTGCCTTTTCCACCTCACGTTGTTATGATAATCACGACGGCAAAGCGACATGCTTGGCTTAAAATTTTTCGTAATGTAAACACACGTCCATCCATTCGTGGTGATGGACATCCGACAATCGTACAAACCGTACAAAGCGACGCACAATGACGCGCCGAAGAATAGAAGATATGCGGCGATCGGCGGCCGCGGCATCGGCATCGGCGAGAGATTGAGTTGTGCGCCGCGGCTGGGCCGCAGTGGTCTCACATGCGCGGCGGATCTCTCCTCTGTATATAAAACAGAATTGTCCGGGAGTCCGTCACATTCCGGCCGACGGGACGTTGTTTACAGACACATTATGGTCGGCACGATCGCGCATCTATCTCGCGGACGCAGGACGCGCGGCCGCACTCTCCGCCAAGCCGCATGTAAATTCGCCTCTTGTATTATTCAGAATCGCTAAGCAGAGCGATGCAATGTTTCCGAAGGGAGCACCGGCACCGGCTTCATTGTAAACGACCCGGCGGCCGTCGGAAACGTCAAAGAATTAATTTGGAATTCAAAATTTGTCAAAACAGACGCCTCGACACCGGACGAGATTTACATGCGGAGCTGGTATGGTAAATGGCATAGCTTCGCATTGCTGGTCTGAGTATACATTCTGCAAAAGGAAGGTATGTCAGACAGTGCGAGTCAAAGTCTATGACCGTCCCGGCTCGGAAAAGCAATTTTGAAATTAATAAGTTACTTGCAGGCACACACGCGCACGCGAACGGCACTCCCGCGCGCATGGTAAATAATTTATAATATGCCTACACCATTAAAACACGGCGGGCAAAAGCAATTTGCAATTTGGCATTGGATGCAAATTCGCATCGCGGCAGGGCCGCCAAGGTGAGTGTGGGTGACTTCGTATATTTTATTAGAGATCATTCAAAGCTGACACATTATGATTTGTTGCGCAGGTGAGTCAGCAATTCATCTTGTGGTGAGGCAAGCGTGCCGAGGACTTAGGCCTGGATGAGCAATAAACTTAGACGCATTCTAATTTTAATTGTTAAATAGTATAGAAATATTTAATTCCGCCTCAGCTATGAAAAAAGTTGGTTGGTGGGGGTACCGTTACCAAGCTGATGGTATTGATACCTAACTTGTCTAAATCCCAGATGATTGCCTTTAAGCACATGGTCATGTGTTAGGGTCTAACGTTTCACCAGGAATGTAAATCTACGCGAAGCCTAGCGTCAATCCGACATCCTACTGCATAAGTGCATACGTCGATCTTGAATCGAAAGCGCTCAATGCAATTTCGTAATACGGCGTTCTCGAGATTGTCATGTTGGTACGTCGGCTTAAATCGAGCGATGGCTGGGATTATGCAGTTCATCAAGATGTCAGTCAATCGTACAAGAGATTTTCGAGATTTCACCACTACAAGACAAGCCTCTTTGGCGTGTCGGTACACATATGTGGTACCATGGGCACCACGAGTACTGCACATGCCAGGAATTTTCTCTAACATCGCGCCATGTTTGAACTAAATATGGAAATAAATTGCGCGTCGGCATATGTTGCACACACAGCGCGGCGCGGCGGAGAAAAACCGAACGAGTTATGGAATAAAATGTGCGCGGATGTGTTCGTCCCGGCCTGCGATAGCATCGCTCGTCATTACAATAACAAATAAGTACAGTGTGTGCATCTTGTACGCGTACGTGTCGTGTGTTCGCGCGCGGGGCGAGGGCATAAAATAGCGCGCGCAATAAAACGCGTTGGCGAGAAAGCCGCGCCGAGGAGCCTCCAAGCCGCGAGGAAACGTCCAAACGTGTTAGGACCGAGGACCGAAGCTGTTCGCCTGTTCGCAGTTCACATTGACAGTCGTTATTCTCACCTCCCAGCGCCATATTCCATTCGCGTCGGCACTGGCGATGGCGCATTCTTTACGAGCCGGGCAAGAGGCGCAGATGGGGCGCTGGGGTCCTGCTGGAGCACCTCGGGCGTTCGGGCAAGACGAGTTTCTCTCGCGTGCCCTCGCAAAATAGCAAAATGTTTATTTTAAGTTATTAATTGCCAGCAGACCTGGACTGAGACGGCCAAAGCAGTAAGCTGGCCGTGGCAAATTGCAAGGGGTCACGTTATCAACCCAAGTGCAAATTGGCCAATGGCCCATGGTCATGAGCAAATTCCACTCGGGTCTTTAGATCACGAAGTTATGAAAGAGCGCGGCATATTGTTAACTTTATTATCGCCGCGTGGCACGTTGCACTTGATTAGGGCGACGATATTTATAGTTCGCAGCTCGGGGCCACACCACACGAGAGACCCGGCCACCGATGCACCCATGCAACATGTGTAACGAGGAGGTAACGTCGTTGCACCCATAAACAATTTCATATCTAACCAGCCCAGACACCGCAATGTGCAATATATACAGCATGTTACCAGATGGCGATCCATCTCAAACCACAGTAAAACGAAAGGTAACAAAATTGTTATCAATGCCGGCAAAGTTATTATTAATTATACAAACCTCAATTGAAATGCCCACCACTGGAACTGACAAGCGCGCGCTTATCAACGAGACATAATTTCGTTTTGCGTCCCATCCGCCCCCAAAATGCATTACTTGTATAAACGCTTCCACGCTTCCACATGGGTGTAATCCTGTAACAGGAGTTTTCATAAGCCTGATAAGGCATCGTGCAAATTTTTAACCACACGGGGCGAGCGAAATAAATCGACCGTAAACCGTTGTAATTGCATGTCGACTAATCTCGACCAATAAAAATCGCCCATAAACTAATTTGTTGTACGTTCTCCGTCGTTATCACGGCCTTATCAACGGCAGTAAACCATCCACCTCGCCCAGCATCCCAAAGCATTAAAAATGGGGCCCAGCGACTAGATAAGACATTCAATAACTTAATGAAGTAAATTACGTGGCGCGTATAAAAATTATAATAATTAAAAGGCCTGATATCGCGCATTTTTATTGGCGAAATAAATAAAATTCGCTCACGATCGCCGTGGTGCATAATAAATTTCGCATTTATCGCGTTTAATGAACTTTTAATCGTGTTCGTAAAGTCTTCCAAACGACGGACCTGAGAGCGAGCCCACTTGCAAAAAAAAAGTAAGACGCGACGAAACCGAAAACGTTCGGCACTTTATTTCGCGCACATCGCGCGCGCACTCAATATCGTAATCGTAAAAAGCGCCGTATATAAAAGTATAAAACTTATATTATTCAATAAACGGGTGGTCATCGGGTGGATAACCAGTTTATGTGCATTGTAATGCCGGCGCAATCAATTAAACGGACACTAGTCGCACGGCGGACGGCCACTAAACACAAATATTTTTATTCAATCGAACGGGAATTACCGCTTTTATGTCGCTCTTCAGTTCTTCTCATTCTCATACGCCTTCTACCTGAGATAGTCCAGCGTGCATCATGAGGATTTTTATAGAAAGACACTTCGAGGAGGAAAGAAGCAAACAATATTAGTGATATTTTATTGTGTAAAAAGCGACAGAGGAGAATAAATATTAATGAGCGACAAGGAGAAGATACAAAAAAAAGGAAAACACACACACACACAAGAGGCACCATAACCTGTCAGATAAGGTATTTGAGGATTGGACATTTTAATTAAGAGGGTCGCTTTAGTGTCAGACCTTCTTTCCTTTTTGAAGATTATGTCAGGATGGACTTACAAACACGTTGCATTACAAAATTCTTCATGTGCTTACAGATGCAGAACTGCAGTTACCAACTGGCAATAAGTAGCGACACCTAGCGGGCAATCGCTAAATAAACTCCATATCTACTAAGAGCGCAAGTATTCTTCAGCTACTCGTTGTATTTCCTGAGTGCTCTGAATGACGAAATTTCTAACGGTACATCAAAAGTGCATATTTGTCAATATAAAATCAAAAATTAAATTGTGTGCTTGCACACTCGCGGGTCTCGGATTAAAAGTACGGCGTAACTAATTCGTTCCGATGTCAATCATCGAAATGGGCAAACGGACGAATTTCGATTTGAATAAATTAATTCGACGAATTTCTTTTAGTGCTAAGAGTGTTCCCCACACTTAGGACCCACGTGGCACTACACACCAGTTGGAAAACGAATACAAATTGAAAAGGTTTCGCCGCACCGTGTTATTAATAATTAGGCGAAATTACATTTGTGTTAATCAGCCATATGCAAGGTGCCGCAGAACCGAACCTCGTCCAAAATCTAAGGTGAGGCCTCGTGCGTCTGACGGATTTCGAGACGTGATTAAACTGTCAAACACACTTACACAAGCGATAACTAGATGCGCGAGCAGCCAGCGCGGAGCTTCCGCTAAAAGCGTTGCGTCGTGAGTCGTGACATCTGATGTGCGTGGTGTCAAACTCAAAGCCGCCGATGCGTGATTAAGCATTAAATCAAACCACGAAACAAAGAGCCCACTGTTCGCCGCGCGCCGGCATGCCTTGTGTTAATATTAGCGCTAAAGCTCTGTCTTACCGCTAAAGCTCTCGCTTACTATGGCCGGTGGAAATGTAAATGTTATGTGCGTGCGTGCGTGAGGTAATGATATGTTGATTAAATTATCGCCATTTCCGTTTTCCTCCAAAATGGGATAAATTATCGCGGACACACCACTCCCGCAATGTTATCGCAAAATCAACGCACCAAACGTACCAGGATGGTTATTAGGCAGTGCAAAAAAATCTTTCACAGCTAGTTTATCAAGTAATAAACAGTCGGGAGTTTTTCTTCGGGAGCTGTTGCGGCTGAGGTTTAGCAAGGTCTAAGAAAGCCGAGGAGACCCATCCGTGGAAAAATCGTTTTTTCTTCCTGCGACGCCGAGAGTCGCGCAATGGGAATGGGAACCACGGTCGTAAATCCTTGTGAGAAATACGAGCTGGTTGGGGCTCCGGACTCCGGGGCCGCGACCGGCTTCTAAGTAGCAAGATTGTCGACATCGCGATTGTGCGATGAAATATTTTTAATTGTACACGATCGGACAGCGTTTGTGTCGGAAAATAATTGGAGACGAAAAAATGCGGATGACGTAAAAAGCGAGCGCGGCCGTGGTGTGTCGGCGGCGCGCTGCTTTCGGCCAAAAACCCCCGGTCGCATGTTCGGAATCGCGCCCGGAGTGGTGAGTTAGCGCTCTAGAATTCCAAATTGACGGCGCGACAATAAATATGTGACCACGCAGGTCCCAGAACGTGGCTGCGCGGTGAGGAGATTCTTCGGCATCGGCATTCCGATACCCAAAAAGTTGCTCTTAAATTTCGTGCGCTTTTGATTAGCGCTTGGGCGCGGAAAGCTCTCGCCTGGGCCAAATCATCGAAGACCATCGACCATGTTCTCGCCCGGGCATTTAATGAGTTGGTGTTGCTCACTGGCGAAAAATAACAAACAATATTTATATGCCGCGATGGGTTTACTTAAAAGCAATGGTCCCATGCTTCCATGGTTCCATCGTGCTTCCTCGGATCGAGCTGAGGTATCCCACATCGTGCAAATCGTGAGCCCTGTCTTTGTTGACCAGCTGTTGCTTGGTTGGTTGCCTGGCTGTTGTTATTATTTGCGGCCGTTCGTGGAATTTTAAATTTATGGTTAATTATGAGGAATTTCGACGGGAAAACGATGGCTTCCACGATAAGAGAGTGGTGTGCGGTGCATTTCGGCGATGCAAATTCACATCGTCCGCAACGACATTACGCGCCGAAATAATCGATAGCGCGGTGGAATAAAATAAGTGAATTAAGACTCCCGGCCGATCCACGACGCACACCTCTTTATTCACGCGCATGGATGCCGTCAATGCGTTATCAAGATCCTGACACATTCGCCTGTTAATATCGTGGCGTAACGCAGCGTAACGAGGAAGAAAGGACCCCGAGACATGATGGCTGCCAGGCTAATTAATTCGGAAGTCTGTTGTCCACGATGCACTAGTATCTTGGTATGCTTCTAATATCAGCCGTGCCACCCGGCCGCCAGCTAACAACGAGCTTGCTAATGGCCCTCTCTATAAATAATAAAACGGTTGAATTTAATGCGCCATAAAGTTAATTAATCATTAGCACCGTGCACAACATTCGGGCTTGATTTTAATTAATTGTTTGAGGAGGCAGCGAGACGTGCAGCTCGCGTGATCTCCGCACCACAAACCCATAAGTTCAGGTCCAGACTCTCAAGTCCAGCATGTAAACGTGCAACTACGTATTGTGCGGACGTACGCCAGCAGCAGCAGTTAGTTCTGTAACATCGAATGCGCAGGGTGTTATTTATTTAATTCCACTTTGAGACTTCAATTACTAACTGGAGGAGAAAACGCACGAGCGGAGGTGCGCGCCATGGTTTGGTTGTTTTAATAACGCTTGTTTGGAATGAATGGTCCCACCGCCCATACATCCGCGCCTTGTTATGCCCGCGCCATCCGCGAGCTGGCGAAGAAGTATGTACTGAAAAGTCAGTTGCACGACCAGCGTGTCCAGGCGCAAAGCTCTGCGCGCGCGCACACGCGCGTGAGTTCGTGCACGAAGAAGCGCGGCAGCGACGCGAAGAAATGAGCACAGAAGGTGAAGGAGCTCCAGGTGGGGAGCCTCTCAGACGGTGTTGAAGTCGCCGCACGCCCTCGCGCCAACCAACACAACTGTCGTGTGCGGATAATGAACAACGAGTTTCGATACACGCACACACCCGCACAGTCCCATGAAACAATAGACCTTAGAGAAGAGATCGTAACAATTTCTTTGAAGCACAACATTCCTGGATCTGAGAAGCTGTGAGCTAGTACTGGCAGTAGTACCGAGGCGCCTCTGAATGGCCACCAAACTGCTGTTACTGGCCTTGGATTAATTGAATTTTGTGGTAATTTATAGTTAGGTGAAACTGCGCGCGGCGTCACTTTTTGCGAACCGACATAAAAGCAATAATTAACCCAAAGGGGTTTTGACGTCTCCGCTGCAACTGCCACCGTTTTGTTCGCCAGCTTGTTCAAGGTACTACCAGCACCAGCGAGGAATCATGTCTCGACGACGAGTGTAAAGCGTTTGCTCCGTAAATGGTAAAAATGAGGGAATACGTATAATACGTGTTATCCGATTGGGTCTCGGTCATCGTCACTCCGCATACAAATGACTAGTTTAGTCCGTCGTAAATTTTTTCGCCTCGCGCCCGCCTTGGTCACTCGGAGGAGCTCCTCGGAACGTGGCGTCGCGCGTCGTAACGTCGCTCGTTGGGCTCATTGCGTACGCCTCCCAAAAACAATGAGCAACGACGACAACCATAACAACAGCAACACGACATGTTGGACGTTGGAGACCTGGGGAGGAGACCAGAGAGGAGGTACCCGGGGACGTGTGTAACCCACGCTCCATATCTCCGATACACTTGTAATTACTGTTTGTGTTGGGGTCTTCGGATACTCACGCGTGTGATACGTACGAATGTTGCCCGCGACTGGGGACGTGATGTCAGGACCACGAGGAGAGAGTCATGAGACAAAAAGACGTGTGTTAACGTTATACAATGGTGTTGTATCATGCACCATGCATGAGGCATGAAGTCTATACTTGGCATATATAGCAGAAACCATTTGGGAGCTTGGATGGTGGTTACCAGGTATCCTCACATGTGCGGGCATACATGGCATCACCCTGTGTATGGTTATACTAGTTCCGAGATGTTTGCTTTGTGTGTGGGAGACAACGACGCTTGAAATTACAAGTAGGTACACACTGAGGTCTCGACTCCAAGGCCCAAACTTAAAGACCTGAAATACCGGAATAAAAGACTCTGCAATACTGGTCAATGTGGTGTCCCAAGCTCCATATTCTTCCCGTCGAAACGTCAAGGAGTCAACATCAAGCAGGGATCTGTGTTCAACTCCAGCCCCGGGGTGCGCAAATAAAAAATATTGGAATTTCTCCCTGGTAACGAGATTGGAAAAGAAGCATGCACGCCTCGCGTTCACACAGAAACACGCGCGACCACAAATAACGCCACGCCAACAATCAACAAACTGAACGAAGAAGAGGTCTGTTGCCTGGCGTCGCGCGTCCATATAATCGCTTGTACTGTGCGTTCACTTGTGGCGCATCGCGACGGCATAAATCACGGGCGCAACTATCGGTCGGCAACCGATGGCGCGGCCTGCGTCCGGTAAGTGTGGTAACCCATGACCTCCGAAAGCTGAAGAGATTCCAACACGATTCGGATCGGTCAACGCCGCAACCGATCCGAAAGCATAAACAATACTTCGAAGGAGCATAGGCGAACAGCACGGATAACCTGTGGTTAGATACGCGGCTCCACACGGTGGACGCGTTGCCTTGTTTGGGTAAACAAGCAATTATTATTTATAATAAGTTAATCACATGTCGCACACGCAACACACACACAAAATGCAGGCAGACAATGCGATTAAATACTTAATGCTGAGGAGGGGGCTCGTTGACAAACGACATGAGTTCAAATCCAGCTAAAGTGAAACGATCTGCCGTCTTTTCTCAAGAACTCAGGAACTCCGCAACTCTACAAAAAGATAATTGTTGCCCATTTTTGGTTGCCCGTCAAATCAAAGGCTTAACAATGACTGGAAGTGTAGGAAGAACATACGCTCATTAAAACGACGTTCCGATGAGATATTATTGAATATCAGCGTGAATAATTTAAGGCGCGCGTTTATCGTTAAGAAAATTACCGTTTCGCCGATGGGTGATTTGAGTGTGGTGCGCAGGTAGGAGGCGATTCATTATCGCGTTACCGCGGCGCGGCGGCGGCGGCGCGCATTTCTAATTCGTCTGGATAAATCAACACACTGGCTGCGGATAAAATCATCATCGTGGTCGCCCCGGCTTGGCGCTTGCTCGTTTCATGGTTTCGCGCGACCGCCATCGCCTCCCAACCGGCCCCGTCTTCATCTGCCGCAACTAATATGTGCGCGCAATCAACAAACACGAAACGAAAGTGCCTAGCCGCTGGCCTGGGCCTTGGAATCGTGTGGTAACGAGCGAAATTATTTCTGTTAGACGCGCGCCGGTGCGTTCTTTTTTCCCCTATGCGACGACGACGATTTACAATGCTCTTTGAATACGGAACAAATTGAGTTATATTTTGTTATTAAAGCAATAAACTTCCCATGTCGACGGTTTTGTTTGTCTCCTTGTTAGCGGGCAAACGGCCGCGCTGAAGACGAGTAATTGTTATGTTGGTTTTTCGTTGTTTATTATTTTCGCTCCTTTTGCGCCTTTTTTTCTGCCTGCGTGCAGTTGAACGGCGCGGCGGCCAGCTTAATTGTTAATAATTGTGCTCCGAAGTAAGTGTAATAATGCCGGCGGTGGAGCGGATTCACAAATGCAATTACGCGTGTGTCGGGTTTTACGACGAGCACGAGAAGAATTGCTCCTAGATATTGCGCATACCTGCGCTGAAGCCTATTGAAGTTGTGTGCAAAATGAGCTTAAACTATCGTTAAGAGGCAGGGAGATAAGGGCATAAAGAGTTGGCGCTGAATAGTAATCGGTAATTTCGCAAGAGGCGAGGGATATTGGTCGTGTGCATATAAATGGCACCATTATTGTGATTGCCTAGGAATAGGAATTCTTTCATCCCGAGAGCCAATCCAGAAAAATGACCACATTAAGGAAAAATCTATCAAAATTACAATTGGCGTCGATCCATGATTCTAGTAATAATTTCGAAAGGTTTTCAAGTCTTGTGCGTGGTTATAAATCGTTAACTCCCGGTATGGGAATGAGAAACGTTGGCAACGGCTGGATTTAGAAAAATCCCACGAAATTCGCGAAATGTGCGGCGAAAAGAAGGTGGTATCTGCGCGCCGGCGACATTTTAATTAATTAGGGATGCAGCGGTGATCGCGGCGTTGCAGCCGCGCGCCGAGTATGCATTTTAATGGTTTCTGACGGATTTTCTGACAGAGTTGGTACTTCTAGTATCTCATTTGCACACAATCCGCGTCTAAGATTTGTGGAACTATTTATATAAATTACCGCGGGCCTCTCGGCGGGGCTGGCCGGGCGTTTGCGGAATGCGCGCCGCGCGCGGTGCCGGTTTATTTCAGCGCCCAGCAACACCACCAACACTACACACCGTCCACTGCGCCACTCGGGGCTTGGGTCTGGGCCCAGCCGCCGAAGTGGTTGTTACTTGTTACCAACTCCCAGACTCAGGCTTTCGGTACCAGTTCTCAAAGCGCAGAGTGTTCGTAAATAATCATAATTAATAAAGTACGGTCGGTTAATTGCGCGTGCCGAAACTGAAACGGTCAATTAAATTATAACCTGGACCGGCGCTCGTTTTCATGCCATCTTCAACTCCTCCTTCCTGCTCCGGAGGGGTACCCGAACCCAAAAACTGTAAACTACATTGGCAGCCTCGCGCCAAAGGACCAAAGGCAGTGTGGCAGAAGGTTCCATAAATTTCGCATCGCTGACAGGAATAGCTGTATCCTCCGAGCGAGGAGCGAGGAGCGAGGATGCTGCTGCTGGATGGGCAGCGAAAAAACGCGAGTACAAGTAATGAGGTGACGTTAAAAGTTATACAGGCACGACGCGATGCGCAAGGGAAAAAGTGGTCGCGATGTGTATCGGGGCCCCGATGGAGAAAAAAGCACACACGACTCGGCGGCCGTGTATTAAATAAAATAACAACAACAAAGCGTCGCAAAGTAAATAACGTCGCAGTGCGCGCAAAAAAAACGTTTGCCGCGCCGCGCAAAATCTCGAAAACTCTTGAAACGCAGCGGAATGATGTTCGCGGTGGCGGCGCGGGCTTTTTTCCGACCGCGCTCGCGATCATATAGTTTATAATAATGAAGGTACGTGTTCGGGCGCAAACACGGGATGCCACTTATCGCCGGCGCGCTGCTACCGACCGCGCGGGCGCGCGCAAGCACGGGGGTTATTATACTTGCGGTATGCCTCCTCGGAACGACTCCAAAATTCCATCACCCGCGTGGAAGGACGCGCGCACGCGAAAAGAAAGCGCGAGCAGCGAGCACCATGGGCACGATTTATGCATTCGCTAACCGTCTTCGACTGGTGCGCCGTTAACGCTTCAGATAAAACTCGTGTTCTCTTTATTGGCCGCAGTGATAACCTCCATCCTCAAGGCGAGCCCGAAACCGCAGCGCTGGGCCGCAGAGTAGCCGCAGCAACATTTCGCACTTTGAGGCGTTTACTCAAGTTTACCTTAACTTACCTTCACTTTATTTACAAACAACAATGCACATATACAGCCGCAGATCTGGCTGAACAAGGTGGGGGAAAAATCACCCGGCCTCGGACAGTTGCCGAGTTGTGCAGTTCGCAATTTAGTAGATAATGTCCTGCACAACCAGCCGCCGCAGATCCAAAACAAGACGCAGTCGAAATAAATAAGCACTGGAGCGTGCATCGCGCGTACGCACGTACGAGCGGTAGGCGAATGCTCAGCGCTCGTCATTGCGTCAGGACGAGATTAGCAGCAATATCGGCTTACAAATCCTTATAATTCTACACGCGGCGCTGATCGCCGATACACCCGTTTACAGCCAGCAGCCGAGCAAAGCCAAGCTCCTTTGAAGCATATCATTTCGGTTTCGATTCAATCTTGGCGACTCTCGACAGTCGACCAACTCCTGCCAAGATTCTCGTCCTTCCAATACATAAACCAGGTGTTACCATCAACGCGACCCTTTTCTAAACTGCTCACAGACCCTTAATCACCATGAAGGGAAGTTTAGCCTAGCCTAGGTCAACTCTAAAACTAAAAATTTGAAGTTCCAAGAAACAGATCTGAAATTTTCACTTGTTTGGTAAAGTTTTGAATAGATTCTGGACTGGTTGGTATGAGTAGCAAAGAGCACGCAATGTGTTAGCGATGAACAGGGAGACGACACACCACGAAGATGCAGAGGGAATGAGAGAGATCTGTCGCCAAGTGTATCTTATTGCAGTCACTTTTGTAATTGAATGTCTTCCAAGTCGAGCTTCTGACTGTCATGTCCTTGTCGGATCTCTTTACTGTCCGGCCGATGATTTTAATAACCGATTCGTTCAGTCGTCGTGAGACCAGCAGCCAACCGCCCCGATAACCAATAAAAGAACTGCACGAATGTCAGAATGAAGAAATACTCCGCGCCTGTGGAATCCGCTGGAAAAGCAAGAATTAAAATCGTAAAGAAACGAGCATTGCAAAAGCAAGCGGGCTTTTTGTCGTCTCGCGTCGCGCGTTAATAAAATGGAAAGGGAGCAATAAGTCAAGTTCGGGCAATTGCAAAGTGCAAGGCTATCGCATCGGACGGGTGATAATTACACCACCACGCGCATTCATTTTTACAACATCCTTCGTTAAACTGAGCGAAGTGATTCAACACTCGCGCTGTGTGCTAATTGTTTTCAATTGTGCAAGAGGTGTTTGTTGCGAGGAGCACGTTCGAAGGGCATTTTAAAAACACCGGAGTTGGCACATAAAAAGAGAACCAGAAAGCTTGGTGGGATGTCGCCGGTTTGCCACACAGGCGTCAAGCACAGCGCGAGGAATTAAAGCATTTAGTGGCGATAAAAATTGTAAAACAATCTTTGTTAAGCGAGCGTGATGTCTAGCACGTCGTCGCTCTATTATTGTTCTCTGTGCAGGGCAAGTCTTAAAAGTTTTTAATCGCTGAGCGCAAGCGAGATGACGCCTGCATGTCATGAAAGACGAATTTGTAAACGAACTGGAACGGCTTTATTTGCGCGACAAATACACACCATTCTTCGGTTTGCAGTCTGCATTGCAACATGTCGAAGTTACACCGGAAAACAGCTCGTCTAGTCTCGGATAAGATTAGCACGGAGACAGGAAAAATTAGAGTGGAAAGAACGAAGCATTAAATTTTGACATAAAATGTTCTTTGTCTCAAGCTGCAATCACATTAAAAACGTCAAAGTCTAGGAAAATTTTATGGGCAAAGTATGTCACTCAAAGTGGAACAAATGGACATCGACGTTTACGACTTTAATCTGGAACATTTTCCTTCACAGTGGTTTATTTAGAATGCAATTCCATGTGAACATCAAATTTTTGCATTTTGCTCGTGGTCGCACGTCGCACGTTTTGATAAATCGATTGCCAGCAACGGCATTAATTATAATATGTTAATGTCAGGATGGAATCTAAGAAATACGCACTGCCCGCTGGAGCCCGCAGGCCGTGTACTAAAATTATTTAATATTCACCATCGCGGGCGATTTTTAAACACTCAATCATTCAGCGCCCGGTTGGTTGCAAAAGCGCTAAACGATCAAACAAATCATAACTCAAGCGCGTATGTAGAGCGAAAAAAGGCCCACCATCAGCAAATGTTAGAAATGTTAGCCATGTGCGTCGTGCGCTATTATAATAAATGATTATCGATTGTGTTCGGCGTCATGATTGATTGCAAACGAAAGTGTAAATAGCGCAACAAGTTGCGCTATTAATTTAGCATCGGGCCGCGGCTTTGGCGGCGCAGCATCGAGAGAAGATGAGATAAACGACGATTAAATCCATCCGACCTGCATTCGTGGCAGGCCATGCCAGCAGGCCACGCGCACGAAGAAAGGTCGTCGCCGTCGCCCAGCCGAGCGGAATCGAAATTGAAATTAATTATCGCACGCCATAGATCATTGCACACGAGACGAGTGCGGGCAATAGACAAAAGTTCCAAGAATCGCACGTCGTGCAGCACCAGCACCGTCCAGAACTGAAGAGTCAATCATTTCCAATATTACTTGAGGATGCCTAAAGAGGCCAAGCAAACAAGCACATTACTATGTGCATAGTATATAGTCTGTATAGAGTATAGAATGTTTTGAAAACACTTTCTTCTCGAGTGCAGGTAGTATCAACATGTTAGGTAATTCCTTGGAAATGAGCGAGTCTTCAAAAGAGACTACAACAGAATGATGAACTCAATAGTTAATTAAAGCTATTGGTAGGTTAGTTAGTTTTGTTACAATATGATAGAGACATGTGTCTTGAAATGCCTTCAAACTAGGCCGAAAATGTACTATATTCATTCAAAATCAGTGTTTCCCTAATTACAGCAACTTTCAACAGTTGCTTCATAAAAAGCTGTAGAAACTCATATCTGAAAATCTATGCACAGGGTAAGATCATAAAATGCATTCCCCAATTCAATTCTCCAATAAATTCAATATTCGTGAATTCCTTAAGTTCATTTTTAAGTTGAGAGGTTTCCAGTACGAAATTATGGTCATCAGGATGGGTATCAAAGTTCAGCATCAGTATCATCATCGGCTTTCGAAGCGATTCCTGAATTAGATATGGCACATTCAATCACTATCAAGATAGACCGAAGCTGATAGCATGATGATAGGAGTAGTCGCAGCCCGAGAGTCTTCCATTGCCAATTGGATTCATGACCGGACTGGACTCATTTAGTCATCATCATGATCGTAAAAAGGCTGGCTTCGCTGGCCGGCGCGCACTCGAAAAAGTGATTACGATAATCGAAATTTCGTGCAAAATAATTCCGAAAGGCGTTTGTCCCGACGCCACGCGCTCTTCGCGCGGCACGTTCGATCCTTCGGTTTTTCGTCTCGTTTTTTGTTCTTCGTAAAACACACACGTAAGTACATCCTAAGCCTGGGACGCGAGAGCACCCAGCCGGATATAATTGACAAGGTATAATTTGGGTTTTATATTCCATGCCTTCTTCTGCTGGGCTCGTTGGAGAAGCCGAGCGCGCGTGTAATTGTAACTTATAAATGCATGTGTTGAGAGAGTTATCGGTGGAATTTATAGAGCAGATTTATGACCCGACCGCGTTCTTTTCTACCTTTCCAGGGACTCCACACGGTCGCCATGCCATCATCGGTCGTGTGTCTTCGTCTTGTTTTCGGTGAGAATTGCACCAGATGAAATGCGGTAGAAATAATAAAAAAAAATTACAGAAAACGAACGAGATGCGAGACTGGGCTGATCGATAATAACTGTTTGTTATTCCCGATGATCAGTTCACCGGTCCACAACTAGACCAGATTGCTATGCACGTCCATTGCCATTGCCATTCTGTGTAGCATTGCTAGTCCGATGGGCATAAGACAGAAGAAAAGCGATAAATTCGAAAATCTCGCTTCCGTCATTAATAATTAATATTTGCCATTTGCCAATGCTCGCGGGCGTGCCGCAATTAAAATCATCGCTCGCGGTCCAGCTGGGCTCGCGCCGCGCACTTCCAAAACGGGCAATAATAAAAAAAAAACTAATTAATTCACACGTATACACGTCGCGTACCACTCGCAACGCATCAAAACGCAACGTTTTTCAGATCGTAAATAATCGAATATGGTAATAAACATTTTGACAATGTTCCAACAACTCGCTGCTCAAATTATTTAATTAAACCAACGTGGTCGTAAATAATAGTTATTGATATTGCGCTAGGAAAGATTCCTAGCGTTCTTGTTTATTAATCTGTCGCAATTAAAATTAAACTCGTATAAAAGTTTATTGCGACGTGCGTGGTAATAATATTATGACATATACACACGTCAAACAAATTCGTGCCCCGCCAACACAAAAATTCCACAATCGTGCAGAAATTGAAGAAAAAAGAGAGGAGAAAATTATGTCAAATTCCATCCTTGGAGAGCAGACTCAGATTCTGATTCAAACAACAAGCTGGACGCCATTGAAATGGGAAATAATAATTACGTACAGTTTAAAATACCCACGAGACTAGCGAGCTATAATTACATACATACTTGTGCACACCAAGCAGGTATAAGTGGAATAAACTCCACTTTTTCTTTGTTGGGATCGAAGGCATCCAATGTGGGTAATTCTAGGGCAAGCCGCGGGGATATAAATCTACTACCCCGATGGTTACCATCGACCACAGGCCACTTTTCAACATTTTTAGAAGAACAGTGCAGAAAAAATCTTAGTAAGAATCAACCGTTCTGATTTATACCAAAAAACCTGGAAACATTTAACACCCTATTTCAGTCTAGTCTTTGGAGGTAGTGGTATCCTCATCAAAGTGTGAAAATATTCATCTATAATTTACCTGCGTAGTTGCGCATTGTAATAGGTGTAATTAAAAGTCATGTTCCGGGCATGCCCCGAAAAAAATACGTTACCGCATTACGGAAACCCTTCTTCCAGGTATCAAAGCGCGCCGCGTCGACGACCATCCAAAATAATCTGAAACTTCCTGTCCTGGGCCGCGGTGCAACGGAACACGCTGACACATCCTGACTGACTGACATTAATCATATAATGCTTAATTACCACGCGCGCGAGCTCACCCACCTCAGCGCTTGGCCTCACTGAGCAACGAAAAAATTATCCGGCTCGTTGTTTAGTAATTTTTGAAATTAAGTACGTCGATGACTGCTGCACTGCTGGCTTCGTGCTTGTGCTAGGATATGGAAGTTACCAACAATGCAGTTATACTGGAAGGAAGCAGGCTTCATCAAGCATGGGCCTAACTGGTGAAATTGGACCCTCGCTCTATGGGCAAGACAAGATTGTTATGACTCTATAATCCGTGAAAATATGAGTTACGGCGATGAGTTGCATTGTCTTTGGGACGGTGCATGTCGACGTGAAAGTGAGGGCCGAGACAATCAGCCGCGCCCGCCATTGTCATCTAACAACGAGATATACCTCGAACATAACGAGGTAGGTATGAACATGCTCACCATCACCTCCCATCAGAAAACTGATCACGTGGAAACGTTCACTTAGAGCAGAGCTTGATTTTTACATCAGCAGGTGTAATCATGACACTCCTTAATTGGGAGATGCTTTGCATACATCGGGCGTACCATCAGTGACGAAATTTGTATAAAAATCGCATTCGGTGGTAATTGAATTTAAAAATTGGACGCTGCGTAGGTGTGCGAATGGCGGCGAGGGCCATCGAATTAAAATTCGTCGCCGCGCAACAATAAACTTTTAGCGCAGACGGGGAAGCAGCCACGATGGCAATAACATTTCCATGACAGTCCACCAAATACACTCGGGGATCCTTTGTCGTTTTCGGGGCGCGCGTAAAAAAGGCAAAATTCACTTAAACAAATTAAATTTTATGACGCGCGCATGCTCGCTGACCGTCCCAGGACATCTTTATGATAATTGAATGTAACCGGGATGCTTAAAATCCGACTTTATTCGATTCGAGTTGGGTCCACCTCCAGAATTTATTGCATCTAATGTCCACCAAAATGGAAATTGTAAAAATTGCGCATTTCTGGCTGGGCCACGAGCAGAATTATGACGCTTCCAAGAAGGCATAAAAAAATTCGTTATGTTGGAATTTAATCGGACGCCCGTTACACGCGCAATCAACTTCGCTGCCGCCGCGCCGCGGCTGCTGCACGAAGCGGCGCCGAAGAATTATGGCCGCGCGAGTCCGCGAGCACGCTGAAGAAACGTATCTATGAGAATGGTCGATAATGCTAATACCATCGACATGTGTCGGTGTGCCCCGGCACACGACGACGAATCACCAATATACGCTTTTCATCGACCTATTTACACACGGGCGGCAAAGAATAATCGTGTAATATGTTTATTATGCCGTCGATCGTTATGGCTAATATATCATTTAAGTATCGCGCGCGCGTTTCGTAACACATGTTAAGGCACACACCACACGAAAAAACGATTGGTCTCTCAATCCCGTGGTGAGTCAGTCCCTGAGCAGCGCAATGTGGTGCCATGCATTTATTATCTGCAAAGCCATTATTTATTGCACGCCGAGACAAAGTCCCCTTCAACACTGGTGACACGAGATCAAGCGGAATCGCTTGCGAATTGATATCAATTGATTTCCCAACTGGACAAATCAAAGCGAAGCGGGCCTAGCCCAACTCTGAAGGTATGTCAACTGGAGGTGCCCATGCACCTACCCAAAAAAAAAACATAAATTCTGTTTTCCATCCAGGTCGACTTAGCTTGGAGAGCATTCCAGCAGCGCCAAGTCTAGTAAATTGAATAGACGTAAGTCATACCGGCGGCGCATTCATATCTCCAGTCAGAGCAGACACACTAATTAATAATAAATTACATCGATTTGGACGAAAACGCGCTCGGTCCGTAAACACATGCCG